>PVMI01073041.1:0-10672 GCA_008528875.1 Aulacorthum solani | reverse complement strand
CCAGTTGTACCATATATTTTATATATTTATTAATTTATTATTCAAGACAATCCGCTAATTATGAACTATACACTGCTATTTTTTAATAGAACAGTAAGTTTTGTTACGTTTTTAAACCCTCTCGGATCTTGCAACTGTAATGGTCGTTATGGTGATTATCGAAAGACACAATATGCATAACTGTATCCAACATTTCCAGAACAAAACTATTCGTACTCGCATAACCAACATCCCATTCCATATATTATATAATATCCGTGGAAATCCACAATATGTACACTAACATTATTGTGTTGTCACTTCGTCAGAATCATAGCCCACAACCTGCATTAATATAAAATAAATAAAATATCAACAATAGGTAACAGTTGTAGAGTTAACAATGAAATTTTATTTAACAGTAAAAAATATAATCGTTTTAGACGCTAAGTAAATAAGAGAAGCTATATCGGATTAAATTATTTTCAAAGTTTTAAAAACAGTCAGCTCTTATTACTTTTCTCATAAAAAAATCTCTTTCAAAAAGCTTTTCTTAGAGACTTCTATGGATTACGTAATGATAATTTATAAGTGTAAGATTATAACTGCACATCCCTAGCACATCAGGTCAACTCTCTAGATGTAATTTACAAACAGGCACCAGTCCGAATTTTTGAAGTTCTTATAGTGTGTAAAATATCTCGAAATTTGTCTATGTTTTATATTTATTCGGCAGTTGGAAGATTTATACAAACATATTGCATGCTCATTTATTCCCTATAGTTAATATTGGTTATAAAAATAATTCAAAATGAAAAAATAGGTAGTTTCTTTTAGTACTTGATGAATATTAAATGGTAATCATACTTATAAAAAGATACAATATTTTAAATACATATCATAATAAATCAGAAATTATTGCTTATAGAAACATAACTCATTATTTTAACTATTGTAATAAGCATCTCATTTGAAAAAAAATGAATGTTATACCTATTTCTATGCGTGTTAAATTTTCAATCGAAATATTGAATAAAATATATAAATTAATAAGTAACAGATTGTAAACATAAAATAAAATAAACATAATTTTAAATTTGTAAAAAGTTATTAGAAAATCCAAAAATATAATTACTATAATTCCTAAGATAGACAATCATTGGTTTATTTTATACATTCATAGTCGTGTCGCATTAGTTTTTCTTAATTTATTATTACTTGCTGCCTTCTGGTTATAATACAATTATACAATTAAAGTAATGTTGATAGGTGCCCCTAGAATATAAATGTACACGTAGTTGAATATTAAATGTTTATTAAATATTTGAATATTAATATTTGTTAAGAGTTTGTGTGTGGTGACTGCAGGCGATACCTTCCTTGAAGGTTAATTAGATCTATCGTACATGACAATTGTTATATATTTATTTGTACTCATATTCGGGTTGCATACTCGTACACAATCTCTAAACATTTAACTAATCAGTAGTGAGTTAATGGTCATTATAACATGATTTAATACCCAATTCAATTTTAGCTAACCATTCAATCATTACATTTTTTACGCAGCCAGACTTAACAATTTTATTTAAAATTTTTAACTTTACACATTTCGTTGCAAATGTAAATATATGCCGAACATACGGTTTCATAGAGTTTGTCATATTGAGGTAGGTACAGGTGCCTTAAATAATATATTATTTTTACATTGACTTTCAGGTGGAATTTAATAAAATCATCAGTATGGTTCTATGGAATAAAATAGTTTTATTTTTGATATCGATGTGCATGGTCGCTTTGTGCGATTCGACATTTCAAAAACCATTGGACCCCTTCACATTACTCAGATACGACAAACGGACGCCAGAGGACCAGCCACCGAACAGTGAAAAGAACATATCTGTCGAATTCGACGAATACCCGGTCGGTACATCGCCATATAATCGTTACCATAATATATCAAAAAGTTAAAAAAATATTTCACTACTTCGCCGAGCGATTAGGTGGTTATAAAATGTGGTTATCAATGACTATAGGTGAAGTCGTTTTGGCTAAACAATATTATTTAATTTGGCCGATAATAAGACAATTTTGAACACGGTCTACACGGAGTCCGACGAACAGTCCAACCCAATCCAACCTAACCGTATGTTTAGGCACCCAACTATGCATTATGAACTGAGAACTTAGTTCGTGACACCTATATAATAATTAATATTATGTACATTATTATCGTGTTTATTATCGTGTTACAATGATAAAAATATACTTGGGTATGTCGTATGTATAATGTATATTGTATACATATATATGGTATACCTGATATATGTGACGTTGTAGGTATACATTTATTTATGGCCGCGATTAAAAAGTTTAAACGAAATAAACTCTGGACAATAAAACGACGTTTGATATAATATATACGCCGACGTCCTGGTCATTTTTAATGAGATGTCGCTTTACAGTTTTTATTGCCGAAGCTCTTATTGATGATTATATTAGAATTATTTAGAACTGCAAGATCGTTGTCTATGCACTATTTGTATAAGACTAGACTAGTCGGCGTATGGCTGGCGCTTGAAAACAAACAATGTATAACAATAATTGTTGGCGTTGTTATTATTATTATTTATTATAGATAAAACACGTGCGTTGGTTGGAGTTCTTGATTTGCCAGAAAAACCGTGGATATAGGACATACCTACTATAGGTAGATATATCCTATTCAATACATAGAGGCACAATGTTCTGAATACGACGATAATATTATGACTACGTACGTTACTATTTTCGGGATCATTTCGCTTATCGCACTTGGCAAACCTAAACATGTACATATTGACATCAATAAATACGTACCTATATAGTATCATAGCGCAAGCTAGGAAAATCTTATTGTATTTACAAATAGAAAAAATTTGCAGGATCATTATATTACACGCAACACATTCAATGCTGTAAATCTAATGCCGATATTTTAGACAATATACATTATATTATATGCATATATATATATAATATGTAGGTAGTGTCTGCGTGAAGACACTACATTTATGCGTAAGTCAAAACGACTACCACTTAAAGCAATCGCCGATTTTATATGAATTATTCAAATTTAACTGGTCGAGTATACATAGGTAAGCTCTAACCTTATTGAAAATAGTGTAATTTGACATCCTTTATACACAACATTACTGTAATTTAAATAAATTGCTTATGGACAATTCGATGAAGTATATTACAATTTACATTGTTTATAAATTAAAGTTATGTATCTGTTCTATTATACGAGGTCAGGATCTACAATATCCAATTGTTTGTACTACAAGCTAAATTGTTAAGCGTCACCCTCCCCTTCTACCAGCAGCCCAACACTGACAATTTTGTAAAAATAAACTCCCCTGTATGGTACCATACCTATTATTTATTTATATTTTTTATTAAAATACAAATCACAAAAAAAAATGACGAAATATTTCTAAAAACTGAGTAATCATTTACAATAACCAAACTATTTATCATAAAAAATATACTTTAAACTTCCGTAATAGGTATACGCTGAACTCTTTCTCCTGCAAACCTGTACAAATAAAATGTATTCTAAAATACCTCCATTTTTGTTTAAAAAAATGATTTTATTTACATCTGCACAAATATATAAATATACGTACCTACCTATGTGTATATTATCGAACTTTTGTTGGAATACTTGAAAATGAATAACTTAAAATTTCCAAATGCAAATGTGGAGAAACTACACCAAAATAAAAATAAATTAACTATTAGTTATAAAATAATGTAGGTTGTAATTATTTATCCATAAGATGAAACATAAACTTATATTGAGATACTCTATGCTCGACGACGACTCTATTCATTCAAAGCCATTTCTATGAAATAAAAACCTTCTATTGTCGGCATTTTACCATAATATATAGTACTTACCTATAGTGAAATAGTTTTGACATTTCTTAGTGCGTTACATTATTGGTACAATTCCGTAGAATTTTCATAACTGTCGATTTATTTTTAAACAATATTATGTGGTTACTAAACAGGTAATTGTGCCAAAAAGGACTGCAATGTTGCTGGATAGACTAATGGTGGCATTACAAAAAGCTGTAGATGGAAATAATTCTGGAAATATGAAAGGATACTACCCGGAAAGATCAATTCCAATTAGCGGAGCTCCTAGACCAAGCCCAGGAGTGAGTAAATTCACTAGTTTAATATTATTTATTAACAATACACTATCAGAGTAAATTTTAATAAATTTGGATGTTTTCGTAAGATTGCAGTTATTTGATATTTATTTACCTTAGAAATATCATTACATATTTACATATCGCCTATATTTTGAACCTCTGCATTTTATAATATAGTCACACATTTTAACACAGCCTTTATTATTCAGTACATATCTATTTTTATTTTTATTTATTCGTCAAGAAGATAATGGGCCCCACTCCTCACTGAACATGTTTGTGTGGGGTCCGTAACAACAATAAATCTCTATGTTATATTAATATTGATATTTTTAATAGACCGTAGATTATCATAATATCTTAAACACATTAAATTAGTTTAAGAATTAATAATTTGGTATGTTTTAATTTTTATTGTTTATACAGGAAATCACTATCAATTTTTATAATTACGTAATTATATACATGTATACTTAGTGATTCACCAATCATGCTCACCTTCATTTTTTTGCTTTAAAATGAATTTATTTGAATTCGAATTTTTGGAATTTTTTAATATACTCAGATAATTTTTTTAAATACTTGAATTATTTTGTACTACTTAAGGAGTATGTATTACCACCAGAAAAACTTTTGGTTTTCAAATGAGAAGTCCCCTTTTTTTACTGTAAATAATTTAGTGGAGGTTTTTTTTGAAAATGTTGATACACCACTAAAGGTTAGTTAAAAATTCAAATTAGTAGTTTTTTAGCTGTTAAAATGTCTGTACTCTGTACCTTCAATAATAGTCCTTAAAAATTATATTGCAAAGATATAAAATAGACCAGTGGCGAACGCAGGGTGGAACTATCAGGAAATATAAGGAACAAGAAAAATATTGTACTTATTAAAGATATTGTTCTATAATATTTTAAATTGATAGATAAATTTTTTCAGCCCCCCCCCCCCTGTATTTTTTTCGTGCGTTCGCCCCTGAAATAGACATAATATTGGAACTAGTATTTATTATTCTTGATCCATTTTTACAAATTATTAAAGTTGATGGATGAATATTAATGACTAAACATTTCAAATCACTATAGTCCCAATATCTAATATGCCCATCAACCATTTATCTATCGACATTTTAACGTTAAAACACAAGAACCCAAACTTAAATAACTTAAAAACTAGTAGTACATATTTTGATTCTGATACTTCAAATTTCTATAATCCACATAATAATTTACAGTTGAAAAGGGGGGTTCTCATTCGAAAAACAAAAATATGTTTCTCCATAAGACACTCCTTAGGTGGTACAAAAAATTTCAAGAATTTGAAAATATGAGCTTTGAGTACCTATACTTATATTCAAAAATTTCAAAAATCAGATTTTAAATAAATGCATTTTTGAAAAAAAAACAGGAGTGAGCATGCTTGGTGAATCACCCTATATAAATATGTAGATACCTACCCACCTACAAGCTTTTAATTTATTTTCATATAGAGATACAATTCAGAAACTCAAAATTCTTATAGTCAAATAAAATTCAATTTAATCAATAATCTTGTATATTTGTAAACTATAAAATATTAATATAAAATATATAATATGTATGAACGACGTTATAAGTTAAATTAAATATTAATTGCTTTTAGTTATATCCATTTGTTGTCCATATTAAAATATGAAGTTGTAACGTTTTAATTATTATCTGGTATCAATTTCATTAGAAACCTGATATTTACAATGAATTTTATACTTTAAAAATGTATTAGGAGAAATTTAACAAAATATGAAATTTTAATTTTAAAAACAAAATATTTATTCACTATTTAAAATTATCTTATTCTTAACAACTTAACAGACTTTGTTATATTAAATTTAGGATAAAAACACAATTTTAAACACAGTTTTTTACACATGAAAGAAATTTTTTTGACACGGCGCCTTAGATAGGCAATATATGAAAAATATACACATCGAATTTTCTTATTTTAGAATTCTAAGAAATTTACTTTACTCAATAACTGTGATTAAAATATTTTTAAGGTTCTAATGGTAATTAAGTATAATACTAGTGATTTAAATTTATTATCAATTTTATATATTAATTAGAATAGCCGTTGTCGTATACTCGTATGGCATAAAATGTAATAAAGGCAAAACGAAACCAAACACCTTTGTTAGTAATCTGAAGCAATTTACAACACTAATTTTAAAAAACCCAAATAAAAAAAATAGTTAATCTCAATAAAAATAAAAAAATTAACTCATGTAGTGTACCTATAACAACATTTTTTTTTATTATTCTTGGTACTGGATCAACTACTAGGTTATTAACTTACAACAGAATAAATATTTATTTTGCATCATCAAATAATATTTTCAATATATTGATATTAGCTACATATACATAAATACAAGAGTTTTCTTGTACAATATATTTTATTAGTTTAACATTAAAACTAAAATAAAATAAATATATAAATATGAGTGATATAAATGATAATAGTATATTATAGTTCAAACAATAAAAATAATTTAGAAGTAAGGCGAATTTAGTTATAATGTGTACGATACTGCATTGTTCCTATTTAGACACTTTTCGTAATTCGTAACTCAATCATACAATTATTTTTCACTAAAACCACCTCCTACATAACAAACTGTTTCATTACTTTTCTATTTCCGTGAAAAACTCCTAGAAAAAATAAGTAATCTTGTTTATTTTTCCACGTGTCTCAAATAATGGTAATTTAATCGAAAACATAATCTTTAACAATTGCAAAATAAACGTCTTTGTGAATTTAAATCTTTAAAAAAATATATATTATCAAAACAAAAGGCAATAAATAAGGCGATATTGTGGTAATGTATTTTTTGAAAAAAAAATAGCAAAACCTGCTCTCTATAGAGCAAAAAAATATCCACAAATACTGATGTTTGGATTTTTGATGTTAGCCTCTCCGGAAGAAATTCCTCAAATATTTTAATGAAAAACCTTTGGTTGTTATTATTTCCCTGTACAAAAAATATAACAAATATTTCATATTTTGAACTTATATAAAATTTACTCGTATTACATATGATTCTATATTATATATTATAATTCACAATTTTAAATTTTTAGTTATTATATTACAAATAATATATCTATTTGACGCCTATTAAGTTTAATATACTATTAAAGTATCTAACTAAAAACTGAAATATTCAGTATCATGGAATGTATTCAAAATGTATTATTATTTATTCTGAATTTTGGACCCTATATTTCACGATCAACCTGGCTGCGTTGCTTATATTATTTAAACTTTGAACTGTTCGCATTTGATCAATATTTAATCAAGATAAAGTGGTGATTTATATCGATTATATTTTGAATAATAAAACAAAATAATATCAGTAAAATGTATATTTTATTATTTTGTTAAGAAAATTAGTGTCCTTTGACACTTCTACTTATTTTGTTTTATAATTAACCAATTTATATGGTACATTTGGTATATTTGGACATTTGACTATTATATGTGACCTAAGATAAGATAGTTTTCAAAAATAAGGTATGCAATAAAATGTATGAAATACTGAATGTCCAAAATATAATTTAATAAACTATAAATCATAATTGCATATGTTGAGTCATATAAACAACTGTTATGAATTATATAAACCTACAGTATTAACAAATATTGAAAATAAACACAGAGTGAAATTATATGAGTAATAACTAATATATATAGCATATGGCGGAATTATACGGGTTTGCGGTAAAAAATGTATGGATACAATTTATTGCAGTAGTATACTAAAAATTACAATAAAATATGTTTACTTAAAAAGTAAAAATAAACTTTTATACAGGTAAAAACTAAAGGAGTAAAATTACTATAGGTACTATAGGTAACAACATATACATTATTTTTATACGACTTAATGATATTATATTTTAAAGCAATATGCAATGAATTATATTATCCAAAGCTATATAATATCCAGTATATTACATCCACTAGTGAAAACGAATAGAACCCCGTCTCTCATTATGTAAAATTAATCTCATTAATTATCTATAGTGAATAGTTTTATTTATATTAAGCATTAACTAAATTTAATTTTTATTTAATTTTTTCATTTAATAGTATGACCTAATTATAAATCTTGTAAAAAACTTTTATATTGTATAATGAAGTGTTAACTTATTATTATGTTTATTTCCAGATGGAACTACAGAGACGAAATCAACAAAAAGGACGACTATACTGGAGGTGTTATTTCAACGCTGTGTCCTGTTTTAAATAGAAGAAATAAAATCTGTAAACTATATATAATTTTTTTTTTATCATAATCAATGTCAGTTGAGAATATTATACCGCCCTCATCTTCATATGCTTGTTTTTTTTCATCAATTATAATAGGTACTGCCGTACTGAACATAATATTAGGTTCTAAAATTAAATATATATTCATAATTAAATATATTCATTAATCACAATAAATTGATAATGTTATAATCCGTAAAACGGTTTCGTTGTTTGAGAAATGAAATTAAAATTCATTAAAAATTGTATGAATACGAGTATTGAAAATACTATAATATATTATATAATTATTGTATACCTTATACATACTATTATATAGGTAGGTACCTATAGAAAGAGACGGGGTGATTGGATATACGTAATATAATATTAAAATATTAAATGCATATGTATACATCGCAATGTTGTTTGGCATTATTTTCACCTATGCTATTGTATACATTGCTTAGTAAAAATTAAAATTTAAAAAATCTTAATAAAATACTTATACTTCTAATACTAAATTTTAACATTCAAATGGAATTGGAATCCCGATTTCACTTTAGGAAAGTATAAGTATTAATTAACCCACGACGTTGTCAGTACATTAACGAAATCTCATTCAATAATCTGCATCTATATTAGCAGTCAAGTATAATCTATATTATTACATCATTAATACAGGTGGCTCACACCAAGTTAAAGAAAGATATATAGATAAGAGGTTATAGGATGAAATACTTAGGTAGTTAACCTAACCTACCTAACCTAACCTATTACCTACGTATTAGTTGTATAACGTATTCGTTAGTTTTCTGTCCGCATTACCTATCTATTTATCCTATTAAATTAATTCATCCAAAAATAAACATAAATGTACCTTCTATCTAAGACCTGTATGCTGTAATGATAAAAAAAAAGTTTAATAACAAGTTATTTATTGATATTTAATAATATAGTTAAACATAAAAAAATTACTATTTACTATTACTAAAAATTAAAATTACCGAAGTTACGCAATTAAAATTGTAATTTTTATTATATACGGCTATAAAACTGAATAACTTAAAAGAATTTTACCACAATGAACATTTTTAATTTTAATATTCGTATTATGATTATAATATGAACTACCTATATAGAATATTATACAATTTTAAAATTCTAAAATAAAATCAAAATACGCCTAGTTGAACAATAAAATAATATATAATTTAGATAAAATTCATAAATACCTATCTTTTATGATCATGTAAAATTGTTAAGTCATAAAAGGAATAAGTGGCATGTGTATGTAGGTATGTCGTACTAATATGAGTACCTACTCATATTGCTAGTTGTTATACCTACTGTTTTAATCAAATAAATATTTATTAAACTTTTCTTATAAATGATATACGTAAATAAAATTGTAAAAATATTTGTATAGCTTAAAACCTAAAACTAATAATTTATTATTAGTTTCACTGTTTCAGCTTGAAAATATATTTGAAAATAAAAAAAGAATAACTTTTTATAACAATAAGCATACTTAGTACAATAAAATAATGGTAAAGTTATATAACTTTATTAATTTGTTCTCTTCACACTATGTAAAAATTAAATAACACTTTAATGAACCATGCCGTTCTTTAAGTTTAATTCAGGTATTTGATTTTTATATACTATGATTTTCCAAGCATATTCGCCTCCATTATTTCCATAAATAATACATTTATTCAAATTCTGATTTTCGACATTTTTAAGAATACTTAAGAACCAAATTTTTAAATATTTATAGATTGGTATGTTACACCTAAAATTTAAGGAGTGCCCTGTATTCCCGTGGTGATACCGAGTGACCAGTTCTTTTTTTTTTAAATGTGAGTTACCTTTGTCCATGTAAGTTAAAAATTTAACAATACTGATAAATTTTTGGAAAATTATGTTATATCTAAATTAAAATTCGAACTAGTAGTTTCAGAGTTATTTAAGTATATATACTAAAAACTATAAGGGTAATAGTCCTGAAAAATAGTTTTTCTTAAAAACTACACTAGATTATTATTTAAATAGCTAGGTATTATAACTTATTAAATAAAAGCAATATTTAATTTAGTAATCCCAGTATAGTAGTATTAGTATAATATCATTGGTCGAAGTGAGGGGGTACGGTGGTATGGCATTTTATAAATTCACATTTTCCATCCCTCCACTTATTTTTT
>PVMI01073034.1:0-12849 GCA_008528875.1 Aulacorthum solani | reverse complement strand
TCATTAATATGTATAGTTACCCTAAGGATAACTCTCCTTAAAAATGGTTTTAAAAAATATAAAATAAATGAATTAGGTATTAGATATATTTTTTATATACTTGGGCATATTTACAAATAATAAAATGTTGATAAATAAATATTTAAACTTAAAGTTTCAGTTTTCAAATAATTATAGACCTGAAAACTGAGTCAAACCTGAGTGTTAAATAACTTATAAACTACTCTTTTAAATTTCGATTTAGATATATCAATATTTTCAAAAAAAGTCATCTCATTAAAAATGTACAGGAAAAATGGGTGATTCTCATTTGAAAAAAAAGTTATTGATATTGCCACAAGACACACTTTCAATGGTATATATATTGTATAACATCTAAGTATTTGAAAATACAATATTTGAATATAATAAAAAATTCCAAAACTCAGAATTTGAGCAAATTTATGAAAAATATAAAAAATGGGATGAGCACACTTGGTGAATCGCTCTGTATAATATGTTAGATATAAAAAATAATATAATTCAATAAGATATAGACCACAATACCACAAAAAGTATTCGCTTTTAATAATATTGCAGCGTTTTTACTTTTCGAACAGTTTGAACACACACATTATTAATTAAATAAAAAAACCGAGTATTTACTAGTTTGACAAAAATTGATTTTACCATTTTCATAATACACGCTGTATATTAAGCTATAATAATATTAAACATGATTCGTGTACATTGACTTATCTCTGTGTTTTACGGTTACATAATAATTTAGTCTACAGTTTAAACTTTAATATTGAAAATTGAAATGCACATTTGAATATTTTATCATCTTGTGATAAATAAATAAATAGATAATAAAATGGTAGGAAGGTATATGATATTATAACATACTTTTTTTGTTCATTTTTTTATTTTGTACACGTTCAGTTAATCTTGTTATTACTATCATTATTATCATTATAATTTTTTATAATATTACTATTAATTTTTTTCTTACACGTTATTATACTGATTGATGAGTAATAACGACATAAATATATTTATTTGATTAATAAATAACTGAATAGTTCTAACATGATTTTTAAATTGCTGAAGTGTTTTTAATTGAAGACCTTTATATTAGTCTTCATTAACCCAAAATGAACCCAACAATCACATTGTACAACACTTACAATCATAATTATTTTTTAACTTATAATGTACTTTATAATTTTTATATTGTGTATAAAAAAAGAAGTTTCAAATCTCACATTAAGATTTGTATAGTTCGGTAATATGTCTCCATTACAATGCAATGGTCCAATATCAGAGTTTTTAATTAGTATTCATCAATAAATTCACTGTAGGTAGTATTGGTCAGGTACAGGTTAGGCTAACCTTACCTAACCTAACCTGTGCTTTTCTACAGGTCAGTTGTCATCAACTTGTTTAAATCAAAATCTGTAAACCATTCGTGGAATCGTTTAGGTAGGTTGTACTTCGGTCATTCTTTAATAATAGTTTGATTTTTTCATATACATGCAAAAACCCTAAAGAAAAATTTGATCATTATTTTTCAATGCAAACTAAATTGTTATATTATGATACATATTATTAGGTGTTTATAATTTATATCCTCAAGTTTAAACTTTACCACTGTCTCATTTACTTTAATAAAGACCAGTATTTTTATTTTTTGATAACTGTATATTATTATATAATATATTATACCGATTACCGATTACCAGCGAACATTACCGCATTACATTAACATTACGCATTTTGTAAGAAAATTGATTAAATACGGAGTTATGTTATTTTGATTGCATCACTTTCGCCTTAAAAATAATAATTTAAATTGATATCGTCAAAAAGTATTTTTATGATGGAAGAATTTTATTAAACCTAAAGTTCTAAAATATCTATTTCGACATATTCGTCGTTAAAGCAGCAATAATTTTAATTTTAATTTTTTTTTCTATATTATAATATTTACAAAACATACATAATAATATGTTTACCATATACGTCTTACTCTCCTCATATTATAATAGACTATATGCCTTTACATTGACCTACATGTGTTCGACCAACACAGTAATAGTCATACTAATAATTATGTGCAGTGCACTAAAATCATATTTTAACAAATTCCTCTTTAGTCCTTGGTGAGGAAAATCAATTTTTTTATTCAAATCGCAGAAATTATATAAACTGCGAGTTTCGTCTGTTTGAAACTCTGCCTGCAGAGTATTGATTGATCATCGAAATAGATAATAAATATAAAGATTAATCCTAATAAAGCATTTTAATGTATCGCTAAAATTGCCAAACATTTAAATTTTGGCATATATTTTTATGAACTGTGTACATTTTTTTCAATCACGTTGTTTACTTTCATTCGAAAAATGTATTCGTGATAGATATTAAATACTTCACGCACATAAATAATACACAATTTTTAGTACAATGGTCGAGATATGCTTTAGGCTTTACGCTCTTATACGAGTTAAACCTTAAGTGTTTGCTACTTACTACTACAAACTAACTGCAAACTACATCGGATAGGACCTGCAGGAGCATCCGAAACTGTTCTTTTAGAGAAGTTTTTCCGAATAGGTACATTGTATTAAACCCTTATTTTCTGTATTTTTTGACATACAACCACATACATTGCAGTATGCCACTCGCGAGTCGTTAAATATAATGCATGCATTGCATTCAATATAGCACTTAATTCATATAATTACGAGTTACAGTAATATAGATTGTGTTGTCCTTATAATATGCAGATTACAGATGTACGCATAATTAAGTACCTATAGGTAGGAACATAAATAATTGTATTTACAATTCAAACGACGTGGCATTATAGTATATAATGAATAATGATTGTACGTACGTATATAGGTACGCGTGGACAACAGTATCAACAATTAGTATCTCATGTGTAGATAACAATCATTGTTAATTTCATATTTAATAAAATATTCTGGTTTTGATTTACATTGTCACTCATTCTGGAATATTCGAAAAGAGAACATGACTTAATATTATTTCTCTAACAATACCTATTACTGACTATATTTAGTTTAGTGAAATATTAATAACTAGTTTCATGGACATGTAACTAATAACTATTCTCCAAAACACCATAAAATATTTCAGATTATTATATTATTCTTTTAAATATGGAAAAAACAGCAAGTATATACCTGGCATTTATTGCAATTTTCGGTCAACGATTACAATTTTCAAATGTTGAGAATATTCATGTTTATAATATATTTACATTTTTTAAATAACACTGAAAATAAAAAATTCAAAAAACAAATACTAATTTGGTAATCAAAATGTATAGTTTCTAAGTGTTCAAACACGATAACCTATAATATACTTTTATAACAAATTGAATTGAGTAAAGAAAAAAAATCCATCGTCGTAGTGAATAATCTTATTATTTTAATATGCAGTATTTATGGGTATGACGAAGGTTAATACTTCAAAAACGGTTAATTCTATTATAAATATTTCGATATGATTATGATTATCATGATTTTATTATATATTTGATATGTAATGATTCATGCACATACCGCCTCATTAGTAGTGAAAATAGAAAGAAAAGAAAAAACCAATAAGCTTAGATATAAGGTATAGGACCTATGATGTACATGAATTATTATTTACGATCTACAAGATGTCCATTTCGTCACTATATTTCTTTTTTATAATCCAATTACCTTTTTTTTCTCTTAAATGTATATAAATATAATATTATATAGGTACCACCTGCATGTATTATGTTTGAATTGATTTATACTCTATAATATATTAAACCCCATTGGACTGTTAATAAGTGAATATGAGAGAAAAACAACTTTTATTTAATGCGAACTACCCGGCACTTAGATTGCCTACATGACACAGTGCATAAACATTTAGACGAAATTGTTGTAAAATTCAAAATACTGATAATTGATAACATATACAATATAATCGATAAAAGTAAATCGCACAATTTACAATATAAATTAAACTTAAAATACAATGAAAAATGAATACTTTATTTAAAACATGACTGTTTTGTTTGATTATAAAAGAAAAAAAAATGGTAGTTTGCATAAATTTAATAAAATATTAGGAATATAATACTATATATTTATTTATAATATTTATGCGTGTACTGCATACAAATGGTTTTCAATAATTATTGCAGATTTTTTTAATCTTAAATCAAACGGTTATTCGACCTTTGACTGCTTACTATGAATACGGTTTACGCACAAATGTTATATAATTGTCAAAACGTACTGAAGTTAAGTCTATGACTGGCTAGGACGATGAAATATCGAAGCACTCGCCATTGGTATCGAAAATGTCACGTGTCTGAAGATCCCCACCCCCAACCATTTCAAAATCTTCTCGAAAAACGTTTAAGCCCGTTAGTTGTAGGTGCTCAGTAGCTAATTTCCAGAATTCGTAACTTAGAATTTTGAATTTTTTTATCAAAATCTTTTTTGCAGTGATTTTTCGTACAACTTCTATTGCAATTGCACTAGCTCCTGCTAGGCGGCGGACTTATGACAGAGTATAAAACGTATCGATCCAGTCGGTAGATTACCGATCTAATATGAGAGACGTAACTCACTAGACGTAATTATAATATGCTCAATAACACATAATAGTATAATATAGTGGCGGTGTATTTATAAATTATGTGTATTATTATTATCGCTTCCGGAATTCATCACCGCGGCAGCCTCTCCGCCTTTATAGGTGTGCAATAATAATATTATAATATGGACTAGGGTGACTCACTCGTCTGTACACATCATTTGAGCGATTAAAAAACCTCAATAACAATAATAATATTGCCATCAGTGACGTCCCAATCGCATTAATCGTGTTATTCGCTCAGATGTGTCGAGTACACAATATATGGGATGAGAAATCGAGCCGGTATAAGTACGACAGACGGACAGCAGTTATTGACTTAGTAACGCGGTCGGCTGCGGAAGTTAGTCGTATCCAATAATATTATTCAGAAGGTACACATTGCCGGACAATCGTCGTTGTCGTTTTCAATACCTTTTTTCTGTTTTGCATAGACACTATATTCGAGTCGATCGTTTTTGTTTTGACGTACATTTTTATTGTATCCCGCACACTTGGGGCGGTCGATTTCGCGAAAATTAACTTCGAAATACTTCGCTTGTTCCCGTTTCGGATGCCAGCAGTATGAAAGATATAAAAACTCCCGTTTCCTTCCTCAGGTCGTCACTTGCGGTTAAGCAGTTATTCGTAAATCTACTGTTGGCGCCCACGATTATTACGTTGACGACGAACACTCCAGCGTCGTCCGCCATGAACTTGTTCGAAAACGTCAGCTTATCCACAGTGAGTATACCTACATTATACTCTACTATATAATATATTATGTGCTTTTTTTTTGTTACATCAAAAAGCCAAAGTGTTTTAAACCTTTTTTGGTTTTATTCGACAACGAACCAGTAATATTGTGTGCATATTACTATTATTGATATTACTGCAGCTATCTAGAATAGCCATTTAAGACGTAAAACATTTCTAAATTGATCAGTACCTATATTTCAGACTAACTAACAAATTTTTCTCTGCGATGTTTGTTCTTAATTAATGTACAATTAAATTTCAATTTACTTCAATAAAATATTTCATCTCGACATGCATTATATAGCATGATATATGTATTATGTATATGGAAAATACTCTTCATACAGTACCTACCTAACAAAGAAACAACGACTTAAACCTTATTGCAGTTATAACTCACTAATGGTATTCGTCGTTATATAAGCATTGTTAATAACAACAGGATGAGGTCGTTAAATTGACAATATTATAGTACAATAATTATTAAAGTAATATTAATCAAACAACTGTTTAGATAAGATTTATTGGTCCATTATTATAACGATATGTACTATATTAAATGTTCTATAATGAAACACATTTTCAGTAATCGTTTATAACCATATTTTATTTCAATTTAAAATAAAGATATGACTTCAGTTGTAGGACTGTGGGAGAATGAAAGAAAAAACAAAATTACAGTAAAAATAATCAAACAACTGTTTCAGATAAGATTTATATTTATTGGTCCATCATTATAATGCTATGTGCACTTCATTAAACTTCCTATAATCGAGCACATTTTCTGTAATCATATACTAATATTTTATTTCAGTTTAAAATAAATAGATAGGAGTTGTGGAGGGATCAAAAATAAAGTAAAACACAGGTAAAATTCAATTTTTTCAAAACTCAAGTCTTCTGATAAATTAATGGTCCTCCCAACGTATCAAACATACACTTCACTCACACATCTATATCCTGCACCTTTACGAAGAAGCCGATTGACGATTCTATAAAAGATTCCATAGTCGTCAGTCATCTCATTTGAATTCACTAATTCAAAACTAATCCCCTTTATACATTTTTGCAGGTAATCCTCATAGACACTTGAAGCATAAATCGTGTTGTCATTGCCTCCAATTATGAATTATGATTAATAAAAACACATAATAGAGAGAGAGCAATTTTTCAGCACTCTTTTGAGTTTATTTTGTCATAATTGTTTGTTATTACTTGTATGCTTATTGTATCAATAAGATATAGATTGTACCTATACCACTTATATAAAAAAATAAGAATACGCTGACTATAATGAATACGACCTTAATAATAATTGTTAAAGACATTAAATTTTACAATTTTTAAATTTATATATTTCATTAATAAGTATATTATCTAATAATAATAATAATAATAATATAAAATATCGTCTTTTTGAAACAAAAATTTGTATGGCATTTGAATTATAGGTGGAAATAATCCGAAACAATGGTTACGACGTCGAAATCCACAATGCCATCACGGCCGATGGTTATATCTTGGAGTTGCATCGTATCCCCAGGAGTAAGCGAGGACAGGAACCCACCAGAAACCATCCGGTGTTCATGCACCACGGAATTCTCGGGACATCGGCCGATTGGGTACTCGCAGGAGCCGAAATGTCCTTACGTGAGTGTTGCTTGTGTTCCTAAGTGCACAAACGAAATATTATGTAAATTTAACGCTTGTTTAACATCGAAATATTACGTGTACAGCCATGCAACTCGCCGACGATGGATACGACGTGTGGATGGCAAACTGCCGCGGTAACACTTACAGTAGAAAACATGTTTCGTTGACTCCCAAACAAAAAGCTTTTTGGAATTTTAGGTAAATTTATTGTTTTAACATTTAATTATCGTGCATAATTTCACCCACCTGGCGATTCGTTTAACGTAAATCACTCATTGTTTTAAAAAACTATACAAACGTATTTGACAATATTTATATTGCATATACCTAGGTAATTATTTAAATAGTTGCAAAGCAAATTTTTTGAAAAAAACTTACATATTGTTTACAATTTTTTATGGTAATAATTTTTAACTCTTAACATTTTAAATTTTATATTCTAAAGCAGAATATATTATTTGGAGAGTAAAAATAAATTTCCGACGAGTAGTTAATAATTAGTTATAAGTAGGCATTTTAAGTTTAGATAAAAGGAGTATATAGTGGACAAACATTTACCGGATTACCACGTGTCACTTACTCACTTCATACCACTCATCTAAACTCTTAACTTGAAATACTTACAAGTTATAACTCATATTTTATTCGTCCAAAATGTGTGTACATTAAAGTACTCCAAAAAATATAACCCTTGGAAAATTAAAAAATTAATTAAAAATATTATTTTACAAAAGTCTTGATTTGTAATGACTTATAATTATTTAAATAAAAGAATCGCTGGGTATATTATGCCGTTGCAGGGTGTATGGAATCAAAACTTTATAATCAACACATTTTCTTTTTTACTCAAAACTTTCTTATCTGTATACGTAAACTTAATTTTTCTTTTAATGTTATTTGCACGTTATTATAATATGGTTACAGTTTACACGAAGTCGGGAAATACGATTTACCAGCTTCTATCGATTATATTCTTTCAATATCAAAAACTTCACAACTTCACTACATAGGTTACTCCATGGGCAGTTGTGTGTTTTTCATTATGGGTTCAGAGAGACCCGAATATCAGCCCAAAATCCGATCCCAAATTAGTCTTGCACCTGTAGCCTTCTTGTCGCACACCAGATCGTCTGTAAGGTTTTTGGCTCCGTATGCAAAAATGTTGAACGTAAGTACTAAGTATACATATATTTACGTATAACATACAACAATTATTTATTAAAACATTAACTATTAAAATGTATTAATCTCATAGTGAAAATTAACTTTAGTAATTATTTTAAGGAGGTTTTTTTGTTGACCACAGATTTTTAAGTAAAAAAAACATTTTAAGGCTGCGATGCTTAAAAAAAAATGTTGTAGTAACCTACTAAAAATCAATAATGTTTATAGAATAAGAGTACAGGCAGGTATTTAAGAAAGGATTTTAGCATATTTTACTAGTATTTGGTAGCAGAAATATATTTTTAAGATTTTGAAATTAAAATAATTTGAATATAATAATTATAATTTATAATCGTATTATTTATTATTATTAATCGATTCGCGGTTCGAGTATAGTACAGTCGTCTTGCTAGGATTCGTTCACTGTTGCAGATAAGTGTCTCCTGGAGCAAGGTCCAGAATAATGCCATCAAGTTTTGTGCTTTTATTTTGAAAACGAATTTTCCTCCTCGTGGTTACTCTTATTCTCAAAAGTTCTTAAAGTATTTAATATATTTAACTGTCGGGCGTCGATGGTAATCTAGTCCAAATTATAATTAATTCTGATATATTCGATGCTCCAGATAATCGGAAATCGAAGGATTATCGTACTCGTTATCCAAACAGTACAATTATGGTAACAGTATTATTATTGTATATTAATAAAATGACACGTACTGTTGTGTAATATAGATCGTGTTTCAAAGGATGTGGAAAGGAATGTTGATGCCTCAATCGGGTATGCAAAGGTTTTTGGCGTCTACCATATGCAGAGAAAAAATAACGCAGAAAATGATTTGCGAAAAATGTGTCATATTTTCCGTGTGCGGCAGTGACCCGTATCACTTTGACACCGTAATTACGATATTTTTATTATTTCATCAGTACCTAAATAATATTATAGACGAATCGACGATCGTCAAAAAACGATCATGAGTACCTAGTTAGCGCAATCTACTATACTCATTGTTTTTTTTTGTACATTTCAGAAATTGATTCCCCTAATCATGGGACATTTTCCGGCTGGAACTTCGTCCAATTTAGCCGCGCATTTTGCTCAGTTCATATTGAAAGGTATACACTTGCAATGACAACCTGCACAGCCCTCGGTGCGGGTGAAATTTTCTAAGTTTTTAATGCAATTTCGTTTGTTTATAGACACTTTCGGTCAGTACGATTACGGTCGAGCCATGAACTTGCGCCAATACAATTCCACGGAGCCTCCCACTTACGATTTGAAATCGATCCGAGTGCCAATCACTCTGATCTACGGTGAAAATGACATACTAGCCAACCCGACAGTGAGCTTGGATATTGTTTTATTTTTATTTTTTCACGTCGTTCATCACACTAAATGTACTTTGTATTTTAGGACGTGATGAAACTTAAAGCTCAACTTCCTATGGTCGTGGACGCATTTCCGGCAAAGAGCCCGTACTTTAACCACGTGGACTTCTTGTGGAGCATCAGTGTCGCCGAACAGATCAACAACCCGGTCAAGGAAATACTGCAGAAGACCGACCACCTGGGCTGGACGTACACGGGCACCGCGGCCACCGCCACCTCGACCGCCGTAGCCGTGAGCGTGGTCGACGGGCCGCCGATCCAGATGCTACAGCTGAACCCTCTGTCGGGTACCGTCAACCTGGCGCCCAGCCTGGAGTTCTTCGCCGAGAACCTGGACGCGATCATCGCGAGCACCATGCCGCAGCCGGTGGACGAGCGCGACGCGGCCGTGTTCGAACGGGAACGGGAACAGCAGAAGCTGCTGTTCGGCGGCGTTATCAAATTCGCCCAAGCAGCCGAGAAGAAGTACGGACAGCTCCGGGAGGAGATCACCAACGAGATCGCAGGCTGGGCCGACGACGTAGCCACCGGCACCGAATCACGTGTCAAGCAGACTGCCGTCTTGGTGAACGGCAAGATTGCGTTGGCCGGGCACTCGGTGGCCGGGGCCGTGGGCAAAGCCGAGCACTTCGTCTCCGGTGGCGTAGGCAAGGCCGAACAGACCGTGGCCGTCGGCATCGGCAAGGCCCATAACTACGTGAACTATGGCCTGAACAAGGCCGACTGGGCCTTGAACTCCACCGTGGGCCGCGTCAGCAGAGTGTTCTGGTTTTGGAAGTGATGAGTCCACCACGCCGGCCGCAAGTCTAGAAATATTATTATGTAGTTGGTATGGCCACGCGCTCATTTATATACACTCGGACGTTTGTCAGGATCCGATACAGCTGCAATTGGTAGTTAGGTATAGTTATCTATATATTATTATCGTGATTCCAATGTTATTATTAGTTAAACTATAGCTAACCTACGACTTATTGGTGTATCGTTTAAGTCATTTTTTTTATAAACAGTACCTATATACACTTATACTTACGCATTTGTAATTTTTTTTATGTAATTTTTTTTATCCTTCGTGTGAAGTTACTCGAGACGTTATAGTATAGTGTGAGTTATCTAATCATTTATTATTTTATTGTCACGAAATCGATTTTTTGAATATTTTATTTATAAATACAATTTATACTAAAATTATTGTATTTTCCGGTGTTCATCATTATGTCTTGCAGCAGTGTATTATTTTAGTCGTGTGAAATAGATAGTAAAAAAAAATATATATTCAATATGTTTTTCGGTTATTGAAATTACATTAATCAAATTCTTAATACATATATTATTGTCTTAAGTCATCATTTATGATATCGTTGGGAAACAATTGAAGTCAACAATTGGTGAGGCCAAAGACAACTTTAGATAACTTGGCTCTTGTGACCTTATTCGAGTAGCAACCATCTTTTTCTAATGACTAGCGGACTAATTAATAATAATTATAGTACAATAATAAACGTAATGATTACTTAAAGTTTCAAGTGCCTTCTCATAATACATTTTTGATCTAGCTAGTTTGTTCCTCGTGTTTGTTAGAAATTTGTTGCAAATTAGTTTTCAAAATAATGAAACTATTTTGTAGTTGATCGGAAAGAAATTGGGGTGTGTCAACATCACGATATACTTTCTCATTTATTTTATTGTTAAATTATTTTAAATCGCATTCTTTTTTTAATTTTCAGCGAATGTTTGTTTTTGAGACTGAACATTTGTTTGTAATTAATCAGTTGTAAAAAAAAACATTGCCTATTTACGTGAATAACGTTAATTACATTATTACGTACAACACTACATATTATATGATGGTGATCGATGTTTTGTGTCGAAGAGTTGCGACTTGGTTGTCTGTCTTGGTTTTATATGCATATTATAATAATTATGTACAAACTGCCGTTTGATTGTTGCATTGAGAAGGCGCGTGCTGCAGCAGTGTTTAGAACATGAACACTTAACGTAAGTTTAGTTACTAATATTATTATTGATGAAATTAATAGTTACGAAGATATGTTAATTTATCTCCTGCATGATTAAAATTTTTAAGTCGTTAATATACGAATTAAAAAAAATATCAATAATTATTTGGGAGTGCTTATTGCTAGGTATTTGAATAACCTAGAGGTGTCATTATGAAGTGAATTCGACCCATATATTCAGGTTTGGAAGATTCATTTTGAAAACGACCGTATTCCGTTCACTTTCACAACTAACGAATTTGCGTTCACTAAATTTAAAAAAAAATCGTCGACAAGGTCAGGTTAGATGGTAACATTCACTTTTAAATGCATGAGAAATGATAACAGATAATATTATTCTCATAATATTGTAATAATATGAAGATCTCAGGTTTCTCAAAATTAGAATAATATTTTATTATATCGGCTTAAGAAATCATGTTTTTATTTTTTTCTGCAATAGTAGGTAGGTTCAACAAACAGCATAAAAACTGTGTGCATACTGAACTTTTTAGTTCGTTCTAGATTTTATTATTTGCATTAGGAACTCTCCGTGTCAATATTATTCCCACGAACTTTCATAATTGTATAATACATTAATTTAAAATTTCATTGGTTTTCAAAATTATAAAATCTATAATATTATTCATTGTATTATTGTATAAATCAAAAATCTACTTTAAAATTTATTTTGTATAAGTTTAAAGTCATAGACTTAAGATACTATTCTAAAAAAGTCTCCATTAAATAATGTTATATTAAATATGACATATTATATATTTATGTTCTTATTTTAATAAGATTTTCTGATTCCTTATTTTCTTATATTTAAGTACTTTTAGATTCTAAACAGAGCGATGAATTTATTGATTTTACAATGATATTATGAGTTTTATTTTTGTATACACGATTTATAGTAGAAAAATGCTTTGATTTTGAATTTCAATATATTTTCTGATAAGAAAGTGGATCTAGTTGCTACTTATAGGGTGTCAAATGGAAAATTTCCAGAATAGGTAATTTTCCAAATAACCGGGAAAAACAAAAAATAAAAATTAGGAGAGAACAGGACATTTTTGGAAAAAAACAGGTTTTTGACAAAATAGATTTTCTTATTTTGTTGTAATTCAAAAACAAATAACCGTAAGTACTCGAACACATCTAAATTACAGTGGCAGTCGACACCTACTGTAGAGCAAAACGGTTACCTTTTTAATAATCTTTTATTTTAATTTGTTTTAAAAAAACTCCTAAAAAT
>PVMI01072989.1:0-10083 GCA_008528875.1 Aulacorthum solani | reverse complement strand
TGAAGTTTAATCTATCTTATTTATTGTATATCATATAAACTTACCCTACTATTGGGATTTCGAGATCTATTAGATTACAAATAAAAAAGGTACCTAATAAAAATATATACATATACATTGTATGTATTGATGTATAAATGCATATTCTGGAGAATTGCATTTTGTTTTAGATTTACATAATAATCAACTATATTATATATTTATAACTAAATATGTTGGTAATTACAATAATGTAAATTTAAGTGTTGCCTTTAAGCCGTCGACGTCAAATAAATATATCAATTAGGTAAAAATATATATATTTATCTATAATTTATTTTAATAATACCTATAGCTAATGATTATTTATAAAGGTGTTTATTATTTATTAAATATATAAATTCACTTGAATTTTATCATTTATTTAGATATTGATTTTTACGTTTTATTAGGTATCTTGCACAATGTTTTCGAGTTTATAGTATAATTAGTATATTACACAGAATACTATTTTGTTAAAGTCAAACAATATGAGACCAATATTTATTTTACCCTAATATTAGACTATTAAGTTTTTCGATAAACCTATTTAATTCTTAAAAGTTTATCGATTTGATATTTTTTTTATATTTTCATGATCTTGATATCATACTGATTCAATTTAAGATAAATGCATTAAACGCCTAGATTCTTAATATATTATGATATATTAAGGCCAACACTGAAAACGGCCCTTTCAATAAACCTAATATATTTTACTAGTTATTAAAAATATACAGACAAATATAATACATACATTATACTCATATTTATTATTTAGGTAGAGTAGGTACTCATTCAGTAGTATTATTACTTCTATATTATTAACAATTATGGGTACTTCTTTAGAACATCGAGCCATTGGGTCATAAACTTTTTAGTATAGTATTATATTCAATATACCAGGAATTCGGTACATGGTTATGTATTATATTTATACATACGATATGTAGTTATATAGTTATATAGCTTGATAACTCCGCAATTACTGTTCATTAGGGCTGTGAATTTATAGAAAAATACATTATTTTTAGCTTACTGTAGACATAGCTATTATTTACCACACAGTTTAAATTTGGTACTAATGAATTTGATTTTGAAAATATTATTTTGTTTTATATCTAGGTAGGTCATTTTTTAATTTTTTTTTTACTTTTTTTAATATTGTTGAAAATGTCCAACAATTAATACTTTTAACACACATTATTGAAACTATTGTTTCATTTTTGTCTTGTATAAATATTTTTCAAGTGTTCTGTACACAAGTCACACTTAATTAATAACACCTTAAAATATTTTGCAATATATAGAATTTTTTTATTTTTAAAATGATGATTCTTCAATCTTTAGTAAACTTATAGCGCATTTCATACTGACTTTTTTAAGATATAAATTTAATTTTTAAGGGGTTTAAGCGCATTTTATAATTTTAGACTGCATTTTCGATATTTTATACCATTTTTATAAGAGTTTTTAGTGCAATAAATTCACAGCACTACACTGATCAATATTATGCACATGTCACATGTACTGTCGTTTATAGTGCCTAATATAAGGCCCGCAAATTATGCACTTCAAATGTATGTATCTATATATACTACAGGGAGCTCGGCTTTCCTCATACTGCACATTTTTTAAAAAGTATGTATACTAATATATATCATAAAAAATATGTTAAATTGATTAAAAAGTAAAAAAAAAATACTTATTCAAGAACTTGGAAAAACCTCGGAAAGGCTCTACTCGACACACTGTACTTGCAAATCTTCTTCTTAATCTTCGAGAAATGGATGACGTAGACCTGAGGCTCACAAATATAAGAACTTTCTATCGATTTGTTTCGTGTCAAAATATCTTCTTAGGTAAGGTATGTAACTGTACCATACCGATATTCACTCTCAAATTATGACACTAAACCACAAACTACTGATCGGATTCCACGTTAGACGTAGAGAAAAAGGCCGGTGACAAACGTTTTTCTTTGGGACCGACCCAAGGGAAATATTTTGGTTACCTACTCGCGATTAAAGCCTGTAGTAGCTGTATGCACCTTCTTCGCATACCATTTGGTGTTTTTCGATTTGTAGCTTAAATAATAATGCTGTCAATATCAATATGTAACTATAAAGTGATTGTAAAAAATGTGTGAGATGTTTCTATGCAAGCGGAATTGTATGTTAAGTTATCTGATCGTATTTGCAATATCGTAAAGGTTCTTATAATATAAAATACTTAAATAGTTATAAATAATTTAATTATAGTACAACTCGGAACTGTATAGGCTGTGAAAAACTCCATACAGAACCGCGGTAATACAATTACCTATGAAAGTGCAGGTAATTGCAGCGTGGAAAGTCAATAACTTATACCTACGGCCCAAATTACAGGAAGGACTTAATAGGTATAATATCGTAATATTCTGTGTGTAGCATTTGAATGAAAATTGGTATTTTTTTAAATGCGTTTGGCGTAAACCGCTATGTTCACGCCAAGACCGTCGTACATAATATTTTCGTTGTTATTTTAACACGCGCGAGTACGTATGTATAGTGCGCAAATTATAATAAACCGACGTGCAGTGGTAAATTAAGGATTTGTGCGATGCGATTTACGGGGGGCGAATTTTATAATAGGCTGTTTTATAGAACACGATTTCCGTATATCCGGCCATTTTATCGCTTAAGACAAAATATACGGTTTTATATAAAATAATTACTTTATGCATATATCAATAATAAGTTAATAACACCATACACGATATAATAACATACGCACAGGTTTATACCTATTATATTTTATATTATAATCTATAGGTAGGTACCTCTATTATTATACATATTATTATTTAGGTAAGGTACCTCATGTATATGTATAATATTTTATAAAATAGGTAAAACACCGGAGTCATGAATATATCAAAAATGCCTATCACACTTAATCAATATATCCTATGTTGGTGTTATATATAATATACTATGCATTATGTATAATGTATACCTATACATAGTGTATATAATAAGATACGCTAAGAAAAACGGATGTCTCGCGTCGGAAAATCATGAGATCATTATTTAGGTAATTATACAACTGTCGAGGGTTGAGCCGCATTTTAAAATAAAATGTCAATTGTTGTATTCAGTTTTTTCGGAATTTCTTCAAACACTTAATTTACATAGTTTAGAACTATGTAGCCCGATTTTACTGTGAGTACAAATAAATTGGCACGGTTTTTAATGCAACTACAAGCTCACTTCGTATACTAAGAAAAATGATAAACTGTATGTTTTCATCAATCAGAGAAATTACAATATACTTGTGATATTATTGTTCAGATAAATATTGATATAAATATATTGTAAATATGTAAACCATACCGCTGTCCACAGAACAACTAGTACGGTTAAAAAATTAAAAATACATGGGACGGTGGATCTTCAACTCCTAAGCGAATCTTTTAAATCCCTTACTGTAACCTAACTATGTCCGCCTAAAATCCGTACAACATATACACATATAAGCGTGCTCATAAAATTGATTCTGAACTGGTAAAAATGACAATATTGTTGTTCTCTCACCTAATGTAAGATCATATTTTATATGGTAACGAATGGTTTATATGTGTAGTGTGTACTCAGTTTTATACACAATATATTATACCCATAATATAGATGTCATGATATATACTCATGTAGTCATATATATGTATATATATAAAATGACAAAAAATGTTAGAGAGGAAAAGATAATAAGACGTGTAGGTAATAATATTATTAATAATATAATACGTAGACGAGGGGGTGAGCTCACAATAAAAGTATGAAAGAAAACCGGTCCGAACGGTCGCGTATTTTTTCTTCTCGTCTATTTTTATTATTATTATTTTACGACCAACCGACCAGAGATACGGTGCTTATTCTTTGTCTCATACGATCTCGCACTAACGAGCTTTATCACGATCTCCGGCAATTATACGCACACGTGAAGGTAGATATTATAGGCATAATAGGTTATAATATATAGACATCGGGCGATGGCCGTAGTTTACTGCCGACATTATGTCGCCATACGAAAGCTTCTGTAGTTCTGTGTATAGGACATAGGTGCACAGAATCACTAAGTGTATCGTGTAAATCAGTGGTTGTCAAAATCGTACACAAATCAAGTGTTTGTGGTCAAATTTATAACAATTATTTACTAGGTATATATGGTATATCTCTGTAACTATACCTATAGTATAGGTGTGTATATAAAAGTGAAATAAGTTTTTTACTAACAGATAAATTCAGAAACTACAGGACTGGTTTCAATAAAAGTTATACTAATGCAGATTCCTTGAAAATCGGGAATATTATAAGCTTCTTTTTACAGTCCCAGCAGGTTGGTATAGGGCGATTTTCACATGAATTCCGTTTTGCCTCACAAAAATCGAATATTTTTTTCGTTATAAAAGATTCCCAATAGTTCTAGAAATAACAGTTTTTAAACAAAAATCATATAGACCAGCCCACCTATCATATTATGGGGTTATACTAACGACTGTGTTGAAAGTGTTCAGTTCTTAATTAAATATAAATCATAAGATAATGTGACTAATTAAGGTAATATACAGATATACAGTACTATATTAATACAGCTTCGTAAAAAGAAACTAAAAGTAAATGCACAAGTGTACAGCAATAATAATAAAATTAAGCCAAATTTTTGAAAATGACGCAATCTAACATCTTTGCGTTGGTATAGAATAAAAGGAAATATTAGATGCATTAACAAAGCAATGATTAAATTATCTTTGATATGTAACGTTTGTAATTATTTAAGTTCGTTAATTGATTAGCATTTATTGCTATAGATATCTACAAAGCACTATTTCATGATTTAGGCAACACAACCTATTACCACAAAATATTTTATTATAATATTTGCCATTTGGTGTAGTTCATATTATTTTTCTTGAGTCTAGTGTCATAAATTATAACTACGATTACATATTGGTATGTTTATTCTATGCTTGACATTTTATAGTACCTAGAGTACATTTGGCAAGCAGTTTATTTACATTATCATGCAGCGTAATAATTTATAATATTATGATAAAAATGTCTGGAATAAAATATTTTACTTTACACATTAAAATAACACTTAACTAGTTACATACAGGTAATATTATATTAGCCGATATTATAATGATGCGAGATCAAACATGCAGAGGTAAGGAGTTGTCACAAATCTGGCTACCCGTCGATAATGTTACAATAACGTTACTATATAGTAACGTTATTGCAGTTACTTTTATAATAGATACCTGGTTATTACGACCATCTATCAACGTCTGTCGTGGGACGCCGCAAAGCGGGCGCGGCACACAATACAACGTATACGTCCGCGAGTGCATTACATACGCCGCGCCGCATCCGTTTTGAGTACATTATCAATAATGATATTATACTTCGGGTAAGTTGTATTCATATTTTAACAGTTCGTACAACTCATTACGTGATTATAAAACTGGTGCTACATTTCGCCCGAGAACCATTCAAATGCGAAGGTCAGGAAGAAGCGCAAACAATAATGTCAAACCAACATTTGCCTGTTTAACAAAATATTTTTATGCGATATTGTTGACAACTGGCATGCAACTGCATAATAATATAATGTATGTACTTAATATGTATGTTAGAGCAATATATTTTATGTATTATAATTTTGTGTTACTTATAATATCATATTACTTGGTGTTGACAATTTAAAGCCATTTAGCCAATTAACTATTAGAAATAATCTGTTAAACAGTAAAGTTGTCACATGTCGCAAAATAATTTCAAGATACAGCATAATACAAACTATCGTAGAAATAGTCAATAATAACAGCTAATTTTAAGTTGTGATAACGCAAAAAACTAATTCACATATACTGGAATTGAACCCGTGAATACTGTTTATAGTTGTATATATGGTCTTAAAAATAGGTTATTATTACAATATCTAGAGATATATCAATTATATAAGTAATGTCATAGTATTATTATGTAATTAATTGAAGGTTTAGAAAAAAAAGACGCGTCTTCTAATCTAACCTATCCACTAAATCACCTCTTAGCTACCATACTTACTTGTACATTCTATAGCTCTCAGCGGTTTATTTAGTTGACACGTCTTTTATGTTATACGACGCCCGATTGAGCTATCGGACGTACAGGTGGAAAAACAATTTTTATACTATTTAACTAGCAGTTGTTGATTATCCATGGGGATACGAGTTCGTGGGTTGTAGCTGCACTCATATTCACGGAAACAGCATTTTAAAGTTTTTTACAATAGTGAAATAATAAGTAAATAACACTCTAAAAGTCTAAAGTGTCTAAAATAAACATCAGAATGGATTTATGGTGAAGAGATTTCCTGACACAGTACGACTTAGGGTTTCCACATATTTATACATAAGTATTATACACAATTAAATTGTTTTTTATCATTATCTTTAACAACTAGGTTATTAGCATTTACCATACTTTGAAATTAAATATACGTTATAAGTAAAATGTAATTATGGAAGTATTTAAATTGTTGGCTTATATCAAAATTTATGTTCAGAAAAAATGTATAAAATGCTTCTGTGTTTTATTCATTAAGTGCATTTCGTAATGTGGCTGAGTCATTGAAGAATACATCATTATAATATAGTTACATTTTGGAATGCATAAAAAGAATCCACATTACAATACTATTCCTAATCACAAATATAAGCAATATATGCATAATTTAATCTTCAGAGACATTTTGATATCGTACCTATGTAAATTAAAATGAAATATTATTATTGTTTTATTAACGGCTAAACAGACAATGTCTTGCATATTAAATATTGATAAAAAATGAAGTAGGCACACGTATTATTTAAAAAAAATAACAGTAAAATTAATAAATAACAGATTATTAATTGATCAAATAGAATCAACAAGTTAGGGACTATAGGAATTGAACCAAACATTATAAAATATTGTGGCCTTAGGAAGTATTGTTATGGGGGAAATTCAAAAGGAAATGATTATAACAGAAGTATGTAGAAACACGTACATTTATACAGAACGGAAGGTCGGAAACATTTAATGAGCCATTGAGTAGGGAGAACACTGGGTGGTAATATAATTTAAGTCAGCGTCTGAGCGCCGAAGAGCAATAAATTGTGGAAATTTTCATAGTAGATATTTCATAAAGGGAAGTAGTCATGACGAGGGTGTTCAACCTTCTAGTGATATGCACAACATAGGCCGGAAATTCGTTTTGAACACGTCCAATAAGCAGCTGGTGGTTGGCCAAGAAAAGGTTCCAAAGAACCACTCTACACTTCAAGATAGAGAGAACCAAAACAAAATACAGCACAGTGAAGAAGTTGACAGAACCAAATATTTGAGTGTCATGCCCTTTGTGAAACCTAAAACTTTGAGAACCTTATACTAATGGTAATATTAATATGATGGTCAAAGTTTAAGGCAGGAGTGATTCTAACAATATAATATATGTATATATATTATTACGAGTATCTACATAAAATAAGTCATAAGAAATGACTATAAGAGTGGAGACACAATAAAATCAAAAAAAAAAAATTTGGCAAAAGCACGAAAATCTTTAAAATAAAATATAATCAAGTAATTAAAGACAGCATAAATATTAATCTTGTTCGCAAACTCGATCTGCACGTTCTCCAATTACTTATAATTTATATCATACATCAGAATGTATAGGTAGCATGCTATTATATTATTTTAACTATGGATATTTATTATTTAAACAATATAATAGTATATACCTACGTATGTTGATACCTATATATTAATTGTTAATGTATACGGCTAATATTTTAAAAACTGATTAACGTTATATTTTAGTCCGTCAAAGAGCATTCGTTTCCGCAATTAAGAACAACAACTAAACCTACAATACCTATTAATAATGTTATGTCTTGATAATAATTTCCAATCAGTCATTTCATCTTTTTAACTAATGTTAAGCAGTAAAACATTCTAAATTCCTCAGTGGAATGCATGAATAAAATTCTTTTTAAATATATATCATCAGTACATACTTTATGTCTAATACTATATATATTATGTGGGTACCTATCATATGAATAGATATGAATAGAGAGCTCGATTTGTCTCATTACACGTGCGCGTTGTCCAATGTTTTAAATTGCCTATATAAATACGTATACGCAGGTACTATATACCTTATGATAAAGCTACACATATGTGTGCATCAGCTTAACAAATATTTAGAGTCGTAAAATACGATAAAAAATGTAAAAAAAAAAAGAAGAAAACTGGTTTTGTCAACACCGAGACCATTCATAATATATAAGATGGTTAATAGATATATCTACGGCTTCTTTTTATTCAAATACATGAACATTTTAATGCAGCGAATAATAAAAGTTTAGGGCCACGGTAGTTTTACGCGTTCGGGCAGATGTATTATACAATAATTAACGATCGTATTTAATGTCTATGTATAGTGTATACACATTATTATTATTATAATAGTGATGACTACCGGTTGATTTCATTGCCGCCGTTTGGATACCCGCCAAAGATCTATTTCATGTCGTCATTGAATTTTTTTTCGATTTTTTTACTACGTAGTCATTCGATAAGATGTTTAACTATATAGTGGACAATAAACTGTACTGGAATATACTTAATCTGCAGCATTGCAGCTATATACAAAGCGTTACTAACTTAAACTTAACGGTAACACACAACTTGTGCGTAATAATATAATATTATAAGCAGCATATATATTGCAATATGTATGACTATACCAATAATAGACCAATTTTTAACCATCTTCAACTGTCTATAATTACCTGTCAATATAATATATTTTACGTCAATTATTATTATTCATGTATTATTATTTACACAAAACAAATTTGAAATATAAATTACATCAACTATGAAGTGGTTTTTCACATTTAACTATTTAAGTAATTCACTTCAGAAAATCGATTCACTTATCAAAAAACTGAACCAGACCGTAGGAAGCAGATACACGCATAGATATTATCAAGAGAAGAGCTCGTTTAGCTAATAGATTTAAAACACGTTTAACATCAAATAAAATAAAAAATCAACTTTTTCAAATCTTTGCATTTACTTCAGCCTGTTGGAGCACCCTATATTTTTGTGGGTGAAGATCAATGAGTGGAATAACATTTATGTAGGTACTAGGTACTTCCATAATCCCGATGTCCAATTATACTGCTTTGAATGTATGTATGAATTAATTGGCTTGTTTTTTAGGTTGTGCAGGAAAAATATATGTTAAAAAAAACTATTCAGAGAATGAAAATATTATTTTCAATTTTTAAAATCTATAAAAAAAACCCTATATATTGCGTATAATACTTTAATTAAGTAGTGAACGTTAAATATTTTTCCTAAAATATAACCTAAACGGTAAACAGGTTAATTAATACAAATATTTGACTAAATATAAATCGATGCACTAGTATTATATTTATAAGTAGGTATCTTCTAAAAATCTTTCTCTTTTATAGATTTCATTATAGTAAATTAGTAGATTTAAAGACCAATCATTTTAAAGAGCATTTGAAATATTTTAGAATTTTAAGTGATTTATATTTTTAACTTTCTTATATAGCTCTCTTATTGATATCCCTCTATCTCTGTATTACTCTTCATCCATCAGCAAATTATATAAGCTGTTTATATTGGTGGTACTGATTTTACAATGTTTCATTGAGAATAATAAATTTAGCCCAAATTTAGACTTATGAAACTCTGGCAAGCCCCTCTAAATCAAGTCCTTATCAAATAAGTACTACAAAAATAAAATTTGTCTTTCAATTTCATTTCATAAATATTGATAGAAAATTTTGTTTTTATGGTAGGTATAGTATTTCTGATCACCGATACAAACATGAACGATAAGCAATGTGGTGGGAGAATAATAAGACCACAAATATGTGTTTTTGTCAGCTGTGTATTTTACTCCTCTTTCTAGATACCTACCTACCTGTAGGCTATAATATTATAAAATATA
>PVMI01072955.1:0-14371 GCA_008528875.1 Aulacorthum solani | reverse complement strand
AACGAAACAATTTTGAAAATTTTATCAAGTTTAAGAATTGATAAAATAAACATATGATATAAATTTCAAGTATCTACAGCTATTCGTTTTTGAATTACAGCAAAATAAGACAATCGCTACATGAGAAATCGAGTGAATTTCCAATGTTCTAAAATTTTGAACTTCAAAAGCTCATAAAATTTTTATTTTACTTGGTCTAAGAAATATTTTTTTTTGATAAAGTTAGGTGTACTTACAATGAATCATGATTTCATTTTTCAAACCTTAGATTGAAAAGGAAAATTTTTTAGGAATTTTTAACTGAAAATAATTTGCAAATTTTTGTGATTTTTACGTATTTTCCTAAAATTTGAACTAAAAATGCTTCTAAAAAAAAATTGTGTCTATAGATTTTTAATATTTTTCATATATCATTTAATATTATATTAGAATTTTTGTATTAAATTTTCAAGCTTTCAAACTTTTTTACTCAACAAATAAAATTTAATTGACATTCGAGGAAAAAAAACCTAAAAAAGTAGGAAACTAAGTTTGTCCTTAAACAGTTCAAAATAAATCAAAATATTTTGAAAATGTCATCGTATATAGAAAATGCTAATATAAATAGCCATTGAAAATTTAATGAATATACGGTCATTTGTTTTACAGTTACAGCAAAAACCAAAATCAATTGTGTCGAAAATCGGGTTTCCGTAAAAATTTACGTTTTTTCGTTAATTTTTTGTTTGTTTTTCACGGCGCTTTTGAAAACTACTGAAAAATTTTTACTTCTAACCCACCAAAGTACCAAATAGATTCACTTTCCAACCAGAAAAGCTACTGGAGTTGAAAATCGAAGCATTATTACTAAAAGTCCTAAAAGGTGATGAGACACAAAAATAAAAATTAAAAAAAACACTCATCATTGTAAAATCAATATATTTATCGCTCCACTCATAATCTAAAAATAGCGAAAACTGAAATTTTTTTGCACAATCAGTTTTCAACAACATCGATTTTATTTTTTGGTATAAGTCTAAAAAAAAAATACTGTAGATAGGTTCATGACATTTTCACCAAACGTTTAGACCAACATTGTTTATACATAATATAATTTTCTATATAATAATCTCTTATTAGGTATGCTATTTATAAACATAAGAAAATATCGATTTTTATTAGTTGTTATTTAATTATTGTCGATAAAAAACGTTCACTCGGTCAAAATATCTAAAAGTTTATAACAAATCGTGGAAATTAAAAAAAAAAAGTTGAGCGTAAGTCCATAATCATTTTTTGTGAGGATCTGAAGTTGGGATTTTGACAAAATTCATCAAAATCATGAAAGTTTTTAAATTATTTCAAGTTAAAAATTCATAAAAAATGTTTCTATTAAAGATAATAGAGATCTATTAAAAATAATTTTTTATGAGCGTAGGAAATTAAAGTTCTTACGACATTGGAACGATTTTCTTATTTTGATATAGGTAATTCAAAAATTAATAACCATAGATACTTTTGCAACTTTTACAAATGTTTTTATTACTTTCTATACATGATGCAATTTAAAAAATATTTTGACTCTTTTTCAATATTTCAATAACTTTTCAAGTTTTCTTATGTCTATAATATAGCTATTTACTACGTAACATTGATTTTGTGAATGAACGACTTTTAAAATATAAAATAATTAATAAACCACAATTTTCAATTACATCAGGACATTTTTATACATAGGTAGTAAATAATAATATATTTATTAAAATAAAGTATGCAGTACCATTAAAAAAAAAAAATAACGAAAACAAAAGATAGATAAATAATTTAAATAGTAGGAATATGAATACCAGTAATGACAATTAGTGTAGTTTATTTTTATATAAACATGTCCAAGATACAAGGGTCATGATTATTCAGTATTAAAACTAAATTGTATTTGTTTTGGTCTATTTACAAGCATGCCCACTTGTAAATGTTCACATATAATTTCTTTCTTATGTACATAAGGTGTTACATAGGTACTAACATAGATTTATATAGATAAAAAAAAAATTTTGGTTTGTGTATTTACAACTGTGTATATATCGCCATATACATAATATTTATTTATTGTATCAGTCGGTTCTATTAGAACGAAAAAAAAAATGGTTTTATTTTAAAGCATTCGATTTAAATACTTTTGGACCATGTGGAGGAACAAAAGCACACACATTCACACTGCAGATATATGACGTGCATTACATGTATATCGACCATATCCGGACTTAAAGTGACAAGGTTTCTATGATTGTGTACACATAGTGCACATCTAGGTATTGTAAATACAGCTACTCCAGGTGCTTGCGATAAGTTTGTATCGTAAATTACGCCTATCGTGTAGGTATATTGTAATAACTGAAGCTCAATACCACCACCTCCCTCGCTCTCATCGACATCCGCACTCGTCCACGGTCATCTCCTGGTAGTTTTTCACCACCAACTTTCCATCGTCGTCTCTGTAAAGCAACGTCTGCGTGCTCATCTTGGTCGGTACGCAGCACACCCGCGGGACCTTCGACGAATTAAATGAGTTTATCAGCGTCTGCATTACCGCGTGGTTGGTCGCGTTAAGGTGATTTGCCAACGGGAACTTACACTCCCCCTTGCAGTAGAACGCGTCGTACCCACCCGGCGCCTGGATCCAATCGCTGAACCCGATCTCTGTGAAATTTACATACATCGGATACCGCTGGCAGATCTCCTTCTTCCTTTTAGTTTTCTTATGCGGCACTGTCGGAGGGTCCGCCGATCGTTTGCTCCGCTGTATCATCCGATCCAGTGTGCTTTTCTGGCCTGCACGACGATTCAATGTTATTATTTTAATATTATAATTCATCACATATTATCAATAACGATTAACATTGTGACTTGAAAATATTGTTACGTTTAGTGTTTAATCATTTAATGTCTATAATATATTGTATTGGACGGATTCAGTAAGAACAAACGTGTTAGAGGTGTATTTCCCCGCTATAGCGTTGGAGCGGTGGGGCGCCAACAAAATGTGAATGAGTTATAGCCGAAATCGTAATTTAATATTAAAAAAATTATAGACAACAATAAAATAGTTCAGTATGAAAATTAGTACCCAAACAAAAATTGAATAAAACGTAGATAAAACAGACCTTAAATCTTAATAAATTAACCACTTTCTAGACCGGGGATTGCGAACATTTCTGTATTCGTGTGTCAAATAAAAATGTTGGTTGGATTTTATTTTACTTGGGAGTCAAATAACTTGATGACCCTTTTTTAAACTTAATAAATTCCTACATCCATATGGATTGAATGATAAAAAAAACAAGTTGATTGTGTCACTAAAATAGCTTAAGAGTGTCACTCTGTAACACTGGCGTCATAGGTTCGCCCTCTCTGTTCTAGACAATAGTGTGATAGCACTTTTAGCAATAATTTTGAATGTTAGATATTGTTAGGAGCATTGAGAAACTCCCGAGCTTAGGAATAAAGCCTGACACATCTCACACGTATTAACAATATTTTTAATGACTCAACAAATATATATATATCAAGTTAACCGTATAATACTGGATTATTATTATTCTTACTTGTTCCGTCATCAGTATACACCAATAGTAATGTATTTTCAGGTGATACAAAATCAAAGATGCTCAGCAAATGTGTGTGACTACCAGACTCCGTGACGCATTGTACTATCATACCATGATTGTCTTTGAAATTGTTCTTCGACAGTCTTTCTACATATGGTGTCACGTCAAAACTTTCGGTCTTTGAAATTCTTGACATATTCATTGATTTTGAATCGATAATTCTATAAATATAAACATGACATGAATTTAATGGTTATTAAGGAAAAAAAATTCTGTACTATATATATTTATAACTATAACTTATACCAGAGGTATTCAAACTTTGAGTCTGATCTTTAAAGAAACGTCTCGAGTATTAATTTGGCAGGGGAGCCATGATACAGGAGAGGAATAAAAATAATGACTAAACCTAACCTATAATGGATGGTATTAAAATTGAATTCAATATTATTGTATATGAAAACGATTCTGAGCGGATGCGGTATGTCAGTCTAGGATATTTCGAATTATATTGATATTGTTATTATACGGTAGCTATATCACGATTTAAGACACGGAATAAGATATACAATCTTAAATTGTGGGTAATATTCAACTGTATATTGTATGGATAGGCCATATTTTGATTTTTTGATTTTTCAGTTTCATATTAATATACCCACGAATAATATTTTTAAAGTTCAACAAAATAACCTAAATCTTCAATATTGATTTTAATATGTAATTTAGGCCAAATTTGAATTTAAAATGTCTATAAAAAATAACTGTATATAATATATATATAAATTTCAAACATTTTTTGGTTACAGTATAGACTATTTATTAGAATCTTTGTTTCAAATTTACAAATCTTAGTTATAAAAACTGAACATTTTATCATTTTTTAATTACAATGGTTGATAATTGTCGAGATTTTGATGAATGTTGTCAAAAATTGAAATTTAATTGCTTAAAAAAAAAAAATTGTACCTATGTATTTTTAATATTTTTCAACTACTATTGTAACAAAATATTAGGAGCCTTGTATTACATTTTCAAGCTTTTGACTCAACGAATAAAATTTTATTGAAATTCACAGAATAAAAAACTATAAGAATGAAAATTTAAAATGTCTATAAATAAGTCAAAAATTGTTGAAATGCATTAAAAAAATATCGAGTAAAGGAATTGATAAAATAAACATATGGTGTAAATTTAAAGCTTCTACAGTTATTCGTTTTTGAATAACAATAAAATAAGAATATCGGTACATGAGAAATTTAGTGAATATAAAATGTTGTAATTCAAATACTCATAAAAATTTAATTTGACTTTAAGGTAGATATTTTTCATTTTATAAAAGTAGGCAAACTCATAAAGAATCTTGTATTCAATTTTCAAATCTTAAATTTAAAAATATACAATTTTATGATTTTTAACTCAAAATAAATTGCAAATGTTCGTGATTTTTACATATTTTGTCAAAATTCGAACTGTAAATGCTTATTAAAAAAATTTGAAATATTTTGAAAACTTTATAAAGTATATAAAATGACAGTATTAACATTTAGTTATTTTTAACATTTCGGTCATCTGTTTTAGAGTTACAACAATATCTAAAATCGATTATCTCAAAAATTGATTTTGTGTAAAAATTCCGGTTTTTTCTTAATTTTTTTTTTGTTTTTGCCGGTGCTTTTGAAAACTACTGGGAATTTCAAAAATGACCTCAATGCACCAACTAGATTCACTTTCCAACCAGAAAAGATACTGAAGTTGAAAATCGAATCATTTTTTCGACTACTTCTCGTATACACAGACACACAAAAAAAAACACATCATTGTAAAATCAATACATTCATTGCTCCACTCAGAATCTACAATAATTATAATATTATTACCAACATTTTACATATTAGAAAGTATTTTTCTTTTCATGTCATTACTAATTTTGCAAAACTTGGCATAAATTAGTTAAGAAATTAGAGTTAAGTTAAAAAATAAATTAAATTAAACGTTTTACCTAACGTTTTATATTCTGAATGGAGCGATATTAATTTTATAATGATGTTTGTTTTTTTATTTTTTTAACCTATGATATCACTGTTTAGGGCAGTAATAGTGCTTAGATTTTCTTCAAAAGAAATTTTTCTGGTAGGAAAGTGAATCTACTTGATACTTTGGGAGAACAAAAGTAAAAAATGATCATTTGTTTTTAAAATTGACATGAAAAACAAACAAAAAATATAAGTAAAATCGGGAATTTTTACGGAAAACTAGTTTTTGACAAAATCGTTGGTTTTTGATGTTGCTCTAAAGAAAATGACATAGATACATGCAATTTTGACTGAATGTTTATATCTGCGTTTTCTATACACCATAACATTTTCAAAATATTTTGTTTTTTTTTCAGCTATTTATAGGCATATGAAATTGTTGATTATTATTAGATTTTTATAGAGTAATATCTATAAAAATTGTTTGTGTTTTTGCCTTAAAACTTAAAAACGTAGTACAAGGTTCCTCGTAAGTTGCTGTTAGTAGAAAGAAAAAAAATGTATGGTCAACCCACAATTATTTTTATGAGCGTTAGAATTTTGACAAAATTCGTAAAAATCATGAAAATTTAAAAATTGAATAAAATATATGTTATAAGCTTGAATACCTTTTTTAAATAAAAAAATGTCTACTGGAAAGTCAAATTAAATTTTTATGAGCATTTGTAGTTGAAATTTTTACTACCTTGGATACTCACTCGATTTCTCATGTAGTGATTTTCTTATTTTGTTGTAATTCAAAAACGAAATGTAAAAATATTCAAAATATTTTGACTTATTTTGAGCTGTTTACGAACATTTTTTATTTTTATTTTCTACAAATGTCATTAACATTTTATTTGTTGTGTCAAAAATCTAGTAAATTGAATATAAGGTTCCCGATATATTGTCACAATATCAGTTAAACAATATTAAAAATGCTTGTTGACAATTTTTATGTATAATAAAATAAAGTTCAAATGTTGTCAACATTTATAAAATTTAAAGTGTACAAATTCTTTCGTATTAAATATTTATAAAATGTTCAACTTTTAGCTAAGGATTGAAAATTTATTTTCGAATTAGGATGCAATTATATAATATTATTAAATAGCCAAGAATAATGATTGAAGTTATATTTTCGTTGTAATTTAAAAATATTATTCATAGGTACTTAGGTACTTGAAACTTTTAGGGTATATTATTATATTTTAAACACAGAATGAGTTTTAAAATGTAATTTTTTGGCCAAAAATGAATTTAACCTATTGTAATAATAATAGCTAATAGTAATATAAATTGCTTTAATCATAATAATATCATCAAACATACTAAACTACCAAGTAATATTATAGGCCGTTTTCGCTTCGAATTGTTTTTCGTACCTATTCAATGATTTTATATAATTAAATAAAAATTTAACACCAACCATTAAAGTCACTCACTTGTAACCTACGACACCACAAAGCAACACCCACTTACCAGCTTTTTTATATTTAATTTTCATTAACTTAATTTTTAACTTAACTGATTTCTATTAATATAAACTTTGATGTTGCATAATGCATAAGCATTAATTATGTGTTATAATTTAACCATATTACTGACTATTTATATACATACTTTAAAAAAATGTATACCTTTTAATTTAACTTAAGTTCATAAAACTGTTTCCACACAATTTTTAAATTAATCAAGTTGAAAAATAAATTAAGATAACTATTAACTTTTCTATTAACTTAATTAACTCTATTAAAAATTATCATTAAATTTCGCTGAATTTCCAATTTGAAAGTCGCCAAAAATGTTGTAAAAAGACAAAGAAACCTTTAAATAAAAAAATTTGAATACCTCTAATACATACATTCTAATTGTTCACCAAACTAACCTAAGAATAGGTTTCGATACGCCCTTCGTACCAGGTTGAATTATATCATGTACAACAACATGAATAAATTCTTCATTCCGTTGTACTTGATCGTATTTCATTGTAAAACGAACTTCAGCAGCTTTAACATGTTCTCGTTCCGGTATAGAATTTATATCGAACTGTAGCCTATATTTCTTAGACTTAGCTTTAACTGGAGGTGATCCTATATACAATAATAAATTTAAAATATTTTATTTTTAAAAATAAAATAAATAATTAGGTAACAATAAGAATTATTTTCATTTTTTATCAACTCTATTCTACTAAATTACATTAGCTCAGGATAATGTAGTATTTAATATAGATTAGTAGATATCAATTTATTTTGTTTCAATAAAAATATTAAAGGTTTAAAACACAAATTTATTATAACTTATTAGTCTAATAGCTAATAAAAAATCAAATAATATAGGTCCCTAAATTTAAAAACGTCTTAATTACCTTTGTTGTAATAAATTCTAGCAGTATTAGCAGTTGTTGTGTGTAAACCGGGAAGAGGAAAATGTGCTGTCAATTTTTGTTCTGATGTTAATTTAAACAAATCCATAGTGGCAGCTGATATCTTTATGTTTCCACCAACCACAGGTTTTTGGTTTAAACCTTTATGATAAAATGATGATTTAATACTGATTATTTCAATAATGCAGATATTGTATGAATTTTACCCAATTTCATGCGAAAATTTTTTTCCGCTTCTTCATATCCGCTTTTGGCTGTCAATCCGGTGTGTAGCATAACGATCAATAACATCGAAGTAATCATTGTCTCTGCATTCAAAACAATTAATAATTATACATATAATAGGTAATGAAGTACAATATACACATGTGAAAAAACATTATTTAAGATTTAAATTTAACCAAACTTCTGGTTGTAAATAAAAATAAATCATAATAATATACTATATTATATTATTATAAATAATATAATTTAGATATAATAAAATAGTAAATACTACTTTTTCATAAATTATTACATTTTAAATAATTGTACATTAAACAATAGAAGCATCAGTGTTCAAATAAATTATAAGTGTTGTATTATTATTTATTATTTAGTAAATACTGTGTAAAAATATAGTAAAAAAACGGGAGTTCACGTTTGCTATAATCGTCCTCGAAAAAGTAATAATATCATATTTAAATTGTTGGTTATAATAATATAGTCAGTTATCTTTGTAATACGTCATTGTTTTATAAATTATATTTTAGAGAGCATAATAAATTATAATATCGTTTTTAATTGAATACTTAAAAAAAAATTTTTTTTAGGTTTATAATATATTTATGGGTACCTTGTAAATTTCGGTGATATACGACTGCTTACGATTTCTTTACCTAAAATCATTACGACTGCGTAAGAAAATGAGTTCAACGTTGCCAACATGTACTTCTTAATTAATTTAATAATAATATAAAAAAAATAAAAACATGTAATACAATATTAGCATCTATTTTAAATTAGTGTCGTATAGTCTCAATTTAAATATAATATAGTTCAATACTTCGTAGAATATAATAAAAAATGTACAAATTATAAATTGTAAATTAAAATCTTCATATCGATAACCAGTCCCTGATTAAAAATGTAATACATTACCATCTATTTTAAATCTGTCTTATAGTTATATTGTATGGTTAATTTTTTTGATATCTTTATTTGGAATAGCTTTGGATATATTTTATTATATAGTAGATATGTATATATTTGTTTTAGTCTGCATTTCTTTCAACGCTTCAATGACAATACATATTGGATGTGGGTTATAGAATTCTCCATAATGGTTACCGCACTATTACTCACTAACACTAATACCAGTGATTTATCGAATGACAAATTGGTGGTACACTAATATAACGATACTAAAGTGCGACACGTCAGGAAATCCGATATAATATTCCTCATTTAATCTTATTTAATAGTATTTTATAGATAATCGAAAAGTATTGGCCTGGGAATAATAGTCACAGTAACATTTATGAAATCGTATTAAATATAAGCAATCATCTCCTAAAATAAATTATATTACAAATGTTCACGATTCTGAACAACAGCAACGTTGCACTAATTTTGGGTAGGTAGAATATACGCAATCGTAATATTGAAAAAGGTCCAAACTCAATCGTATCATACGCAATCGTAACGCACCCGTCAATTTTATATTTTAGTTTATTACGAGCTATTATATATTAATACATATTACTTATAAGTGTATTATAATGTTTGTTAATTTACCATTTTGAGTCGTTAAATTTTTTTATTGTTAGAGGAACTTTCAGGAGAAGGGGAGGAGGTGCCTCCAATTTTAACTTTATGCTTTTAAAATGTAAGTATTAAAAATGGAAAGTAGGTAACAGTACAGGTGTCGGGTGTACCTCGTCTTTGAGAAGGGCACTGTAATATGTGTGTTACATTTTAATTCAATTGTAAATCATTGTATATGAAAAACGATTCTGAGCGAAGATGGTCTCACGTCTTACGGCTGTCAACCATAATATGATTAAATAATGTATTTTATGATATTATATTTATATTTAAATACTGAACTCGTTCAAGTGCAAATTTAATATATATAAGGCAATTATTTAAGTTGACATTCGTTATTTTTTTAAACGAACACGTTCCCGTTTGCGTTTATTAAATAAATAAACAATTATTTATATTCTATAGAAATGATACACTACACAGTGTAATGACTATAGACTTAAGAAGTCTATAAAAAATTATGAAAAACAATATGATAAAAAGGACAAAAGTACAGTTCAATTTTTTTTTTTTTTGTATAATCAAGTTTTCTAATAAATACGAATTCTGTTCATGTTCACACTATATCTATATAAGAAATGAGTGAAGTTCACTAAATATGAAAGTACATCTTATGAATTATAGCGATAAGGTAAGTTGAATTAATTTTTGCCAAAAACAAGGCATTCATTATGTTGTTAGTATTTATTTATTATAATAGAAACTTTATATCATGTATTATTGTTATAAACGTTTGAGTCAATATTGACTTAACATTTATAAAATAGCATGATAGATTCAGGAAATAAATAATCGATAGCTTAATAAATTCATATAAATATTTTTTAAATGTCACTAAGACATTGTGCATATAAAATATAATAGTATTATGGGTACCTACGTAAAAGTTTCAGAGCCCCCAAAAAACTATGTTTAAACAGAAAAATAACTATAATTGCTTCTTTGTTTAAAAAACTAATTATTTTTGTCTAAATTTGAACTGTGTTCCAAAAAAAATGCATGTATATCTTGTATAGATATTTTAGTTTCAGTTTAAGCAACTTATGAAGAACCCTGTTAAATTGAACACTTAATACATTTTTAACTAAAAATAATTTACAGACGTTCGTAATTTTCAAGAATTTTATCAAACGTTTATCAGAAAATATAAAATTAAAAAAATACAAAAATACAATTTAAAATATTTTTAAATTTCTAAAAATAACATTTTATGTGAGGTATTGTACTACATTTTCCAGCTTTTCTGCCAAATAGAAACATTTTTATCAACACATAAAAAAAATTTAAATTTAAAAATGTCTATAAACAGCTCAAAAATGAGTCAAAATTAATAATTTTTTGGATTGAATATTCTGTGTAAAATCTAATTCATATTAAACTCCTGTTCGATGGTCAAACTGTCAGAACTGTTGGAACTAGGTTTGACTATAATTAAGTAAACAATTGTTTTCCTTATAAGAGCTTTTTTTCTTTCATTTTTCTTTTGTGTACGGAGATGGGTTATTTTGGAAGTTATTCTTATAAGGCATTTCATTTTTTATAGAAATTAATGGAATTCACATACCTTTTCAAAAAACTGCTAACGTGTTATAAATTATAGGTAGGTATTTTAAATATTCGGGAATCGTAATATTTTTTAAATTACCTATACCTGTAAATGGTTTATAATATTATTAAAATTGTTTGTGGAACTCATATTATATATCTAGCGGAAACGGATATATACCTATTAAAAATGTGTATGTCTACATAGTTTTTTTATATAAAAATAACTTTTACTAGATGCGCTCGTGTCAACAGAAAAAAAATATTCTTTAACCTAATGAAAACGCATCCACCGTCAAAATAAGTTTACAAAGTGTTTCAAAATAGATGTAATATTATATATATTATATATAACTATGTTTACTTGTGTTATACGTATACCTATATTTAAACGGTTTGTACGCATTTTTTAAATTGTTTTCACTCGTTGTCTGCTACATACTACTTATTTAATTTTTGAATTAGGATATTTGATATTTAATACAATGGCATACTTATAAGTTGTTTGTAAATAAGTTTTGAAATTTTTTTTTAAGTAATAAACTAATAGCATAATACCCATTAACATGTTGGTAAAACACGATTGAGCATAGAATATTTTGTACTATTAACATTTTGTAATTTATAACTTAAAATGTTGAACTTATGCTAAGAACATTGACGATTTAACCTAAGTTAAATTTGAGGCAGAACATAGTGGAGAAGTATAGGAATAATAAAACCAATATTTTATAATTAGGGTTTATATATTTGAAAAATATATAGTTTTATTCGGTCCCTCAATGCCACTCGTCCATGCAGTCCTAAAAGTACTTATTGCTAAAACATCTGACCTAAATATAAATGCAATGGAACATATTTTCATAAAGCAACTTAGAAATTAAAAATCATTAAATTAAATATACAATTCTTTAATCAGTATTTAAATTGTAAAAATTCTATTTTATTTAAGATATTTAATTTGAAACAGATACCAAGACATAACAATTTAACAATTTTTACTTCGCGTAACCGAGTCCGATTATTTATTTTTATAATCATCAACATGTCAACAATACGTTACACATTACCATAAAATTGTGTTATTTTTAATTTCATACCATATTCGTTTTTATGTAATACAATTTTTAAATTTATTTATTTTTGTACAATGTAGTACAGATTTGTTTAACAAGGCAAATCGCAATACCGTTAATTTTTTTACGATCTGTCGATAAGATTTTAATTTTTATATCTTTTGATATTCTGACAAAATTTGCTGAATCGCGTGTCAGCAATACGTATTATAAAATTATTATAAGTACTGAAGTGTGCCACGGATAATACTATGCAATATCTACAGTTCAGGTACAAACTACAAAATACAAAGTATTTTACCATTGTATCATTCGGTATACTAATATTATATTATGCTACTATTATGAAAAATAAATAACAATCGCAGGTTACCTGATGTGGCGGTGCGTCGTGTATGAAGTTTTTGGGCCCGATGACGTAGTGTTTCAGAACATTCGTTGAATGGACGACGGCAACAATATCATAATATTGTGAACGGACGTTGTGTGACACGCGCACTTTGCCGCTTAGCGCACCAGGTATAGCTGCAGTATAATATTATTATTAAAAAAAAAAGAGGCGTAGACGATTAAAATAATTGTTCCGCGGGTATTTATTATATTGTTATAACAGTTTTATTGTGCAGAGGACACGGAATGGGAATAATGCATACGAGACGCGCGCGTCGTTGCCGCTGCACAAATACACGACCAAACCGAAAAGAAGATTATAGTGAAATGATGACCGAAGGGCTTCGGAGGGTTCTGCCGATCCATTGTGCGCGTACATAAACATAATAAAATGTATGTACCCAAGCCACACACTCTTGCGACCGACCGCGTAGCCGGAAATCGGCAGACAAACGGGCGCCCGGTCGGGCCCGACGTTACGAGCGGGGGATCGTCGGGGTGTGGGTCGGCATGTGTGCGCGGCGGTCTTTGGGTGGGGTTAAGGGGAGTTGATGGTCAATGGGGCGTGGTTTTCGTATTTCTGGAAACCAGATTTCTCGGCGGCAGCGCCACGACGATTGTACACAACAACACAAAACACAAAATATTATTATACGCACAATGTTATTATATTATTATACGTGCGATGTTCGGGTTGCAGGAAAAATAAAAACAAGTTGGTACTGAGGGACGCGGGAATGCGACAAATATTGCTTTGTGCGCCGAAAGGTGTACACTGCCGCTCGTCGTTGTATACCTACGCACTCGTTCCCGCGAAAACTCGACGAGCAATATTGTCCTCGAAAATCTCTGCCATTGTTAATCCTTTCAGCCAAATCGCCGCATTTCAGGACGTTCCACCGAAGGCATTGCCCGCAGTACAAATATATATTATGTGTGCATCACTGTATATACCGTGTATTCATATTGTAGGTGCACCCGCGACTTGACAGTTTTGGTTTCATCGCAATATTATTGTTTTGTAATCATTTTCATATTGACGGATATTCGATAGAATATAATTGCTTATACTGATGTCTTATGTCATATTTCACTGGGTTCGTATTTGGCTACCGCCGGTGTGGGTCTCGGAAAGTACCTATTGCTATAATATATACCCAGTACCTACGGTTGATTGGAAATACAATGTTATAATATTCCCCAGACGATTGCCTAAGAGTCGTTAACCGACAGCAATAATAATACTGAGACGAAGTACTAGCTTGTATTTTTGGAATATTCGTGTAAAAGCGTTCGGTTGTTCGGACACGAGACGGCTCGACGCCGAATGTCCAGCTGCTTTCAAAGTGGATAAAAGCAGATGTGTACGGCCCAGCGGGCGGTCCTGATGGTTTTTTTTTTGTTTCTTTTTAATTCGAAGTTTTACGAATGGCGCCGAATGTCAAAATTCGATGATAAATGTTGGTAGTCTGTAGTTATGGTTGCCGGCAAACATTCGACAAAAGCGACCCTGTCCCAATATATATATATGTATGTATATGTATGTATGTATATGTATGTATG
>PVMI01072950.1:0-10964 GCA_008528875.1 Aulacorthum solani | reverse complement strand
GGGGCAACATAGTATAGTTGGAGACTATAAGATATAAATAATATAATTATATTCTAGGCTAAAAAGACTATGCTGTTCTGGAAACTATTGTAAACCATTTAATTTACGTGTGCTTAAAAAAAAAAAAAAAATGCAACTACAAACAACTGATTACAACGTTTAGATAATATTTATAATAATTAAATGTAATATGCCTAATATTATATTATAATACATGTGTGTCGTGTGCGTGCACATATTGCGTGTTGATTTTATGATATAGAGGTATATACAAGACCATAGATAGACCTATAGACCTATAAACTACGTTTTTACAACACCTCGGATACACCTCTTACCTACCGAAGAAGAAGAAGAACAACAACAACAACAACTTTCGGTTTGTTTCGCAACAAGGTTTGAGGGGGGGAAAGATGGGCGACCGGGAAAAAGCTCGAGAATAATTTCGGACACTTTACCCTTGAGCGCTCGAATGCGATCCAATAGAATGCGCCGCTGTCCCACGTGACTGGCAGCGCGTGCGACGTGGTCTGAAAAGCTTGAGGCCTGCAACCCTGGAAAATCCAGTAGAAAGTCGACTCTTCGCCGCACGTACCGATATACGCGCGACGCTTACGACCGCCGTGCGATATATATCTGCGAACATACGCTTTTTCGTTTTGCAAATTCGTAAAAATCGATCGTCTATTAAAATGATAAAATTGCTCCGTGTTTTCATGCAGCATACGAAATGTGTGAATTGGTTTTTTCGCTCTAGTAATCGTTGTTCTGTCCTGTCATTCGTCCATGACTAATTTTTTACTGTACTCGTACTAATATTACATTATCGTATCCATAGTGAAAAGTAAGTAAACTATGAACGAATTAATAGTTTTTTTTTAGAAATATTTAATATTGATACCCCGCCGAGTGTTTTTCATCTGATTAAAAAGTATTTGAAGACTATACGTTTTAAAAGTGAAATGGGTTCAGTGATTCGAGTTAACAAAAAAATTCATATGTCTATAAGGAATATAGCTTATAGTGTTTTTTTTAAAAAATATTATCGTTATTCGATATACGATTTTTTTTTCTATTTGGTTTTCTACTGTCGTATTAATCATGTCCAAAATAACACCGTACTGTATGTTTTAATAAAGTCCCTATTCGATTTCTATATTCAAATAATAAGTAACTATTTGCAAGCTATATAATATATAAATCAATATATCAACTAATAATAGTCATTGTTTGTAATGTATTTTTTATTTTTATTTCAGACTTATTTTTGCCTTGAGTATTTTTTCAAAATGTTTCTCTGATCTAGATATACTGTAGCTCCATATTTTAATTCGATTAATATTAAAACACATACTTAAATAGAGGTAATTTTCATAGAATTAGTCTTACATTTCAAATTGTATAACTTTTATACATTTAAACATTTTTAAATTTTTCATGTCGATTGTTAAATATGAACATATATTTCTAACATTATAAAATTGCATAAAATGTTTAAACGAAACAATAAATATAAACATCAATTGTTAACACATTTAAATCTTTTTATGGTACTAAATCAATCACCTATATTTAACTTTAAAATTATTAAATATAACTGATTGTAAATCATTTGTTTTTAATATTCGTTTTATGTGTAGTTTTTCACGATATATCTTTTAAATAATAATTTAGTATTATTTCTATTCAGTAGAGAATTATGATGACATGATGTTGATGAAAATCCCAGGTGGTCTCACTTTCAGAGTCTAGAGATATTATTCAATACAGACAATTTTAATTTGACGTATAGATAAGGAAATCTCATGTCATGTCGTTCTCGATTTTAGTGTGTAATATAATTTTATTTTTGTCTTTCACTTTAAGATTTATATATGTATTTATATACACAACGCCCTACAAAAAAATCAAGGTGTATCCTATTCGTACACACATATTTCAACTTAATTTATATTAAACAATTACATTGAATTAAGTAGTACACAGAAATATTTTACTTATTTGTTATTATTAATTATTAGTAGATAGTTTACGTGATAATTGATGAGTAAAAATATAGAAAATTATTAAACACTTACGTAAAATTATAAATGTAATTTTGATTTTACACTTAAAATCACTTAAAATCTTTTTATATAGGTACATACCGTTGATGAAATCATATTTTTTCACGGCTTACGGGTGTTAGAGCAATTATTATTTTATGCCAAATGGAACCAGGCAATACTCAACCCAACGCAATGGTGTTATAACGTTTATTCGATTATGCAAAAATTATTTAAAAATCGATTTCGTAATACCGCATATACCTAACAAACATATGCGACTAGTGGCTGGCTACTTCGTATTAATCGCACAACGGAAGTTTAGAAACGTTGTATATTATCCGATTTTATTCTGACTGTTCGGCACTATAATAATATTATTTCTGTTGTATTCCTTTTCTATTATATTATGTTTGAGGCGTCATCACGGGCACCGCGCTGTGCTTATATAAAAACTACCGACTGTTTATTTAGCGCGGTGGATTTATATAATTTATAAAAGAGTGTGCTCGGGGCGACCAAATTCAGAGACGGCGTCGTCTGTTAAAACAAAATATTAACAATATGATGTGCGCGTCGAACGGTTTTATGAAAGCGCAACGATATATGGTCGTTAAAAGTGGTGGGATGAGCGGGCGTGCCAAGCCAAAATAAAATATCCTTAGTTTTCAAATAAAAGCTCAATTCGCCGCTCAAGTTCTTGAGGTTATATTGTATTGCCTTTTTATGATTTCAATCAGTATATACGGTATCCGTGTTAGGCCAACTCCCCTCACTATACCGGCATTATAGTTTTAGTTATATATAAACGCTAATCGGGAATTTTATATCCTAAAAAAATACAAAGGACAATGTCATTATAAAAATATACAAATGACTTCAAAAACAACTTGAAATAATATGACGAAAAGCTATAAGTACCAACATAATATTATGTTTGTATGGTAAATTATAAAATATATAATGGGAAAATCGATATTAAAATAAACTATATAGTCGTCGTCATAATTATAACAAATGTACTGAATACATTAGAGAATTGAATTAAAACACGCCCAATTTTTATCGGTTTCAAATCTGAAAATAAATGTCAGTTTATTCAAATTAAATTTAGGTTTTTATTATAACTACTTATATTTTATTTTTGTGTCATCACATAAAATGTATGCATTTTACGATCTTATAGAGTACAAGAAAAATAGTATTGTAATTGTTCTCACATATATAGAACAAAAAAAAAAAACAAGAACAAATTTAAATGTGTGTTTTAAGCAGTAAAAACATATTGTACGCTAGGACACCATCATAACTTAAAAAATGCAACATCGGAGTTCTATATAATGAGTAATGACTAGACATTAGACAACTGTTAAAATATATTTTTCCAAAATAACAATTGAAGTAAAAAGATTATTTTTACATTTTCGACTTCATAGTAGATTTTTTTTAAATTTAATTCTGAATTTAGACCTCAGGTTACATGGACAATTACCTTCTTGGGGACATTATTATTCATCAGTTGTACAAATTGCATAAAAAAACTTGGAATAATAACAGCAAATTTCAATAAATAATGATATTACCATTGTCGTACTGTGAAGTTCTTTTAAGTACATTTCAATAACTATTGATGAGCCTAATCAAGATGGAGACTATAATATTACATAATATTGATTATTTTAGTGTTATATCGTTATATCTCTTTTCCAATATAAATTATATACCTACCAACATCATGCATATATTAAAATAGGTATAATATATTACAACAACTGTACCACATAGTTACATGGCTTAAAAATATAAATTGTGTTTTGATAATTATCTATAGTACTTTGACTTTAAATAAGTTTGTGAAATAAAACTAAAAAATTGTATTATATTTTATACGACCAGTTAAAAAAAAATACAATTAAATTTCAACTTTAATTACTCTAAACAACAAAAATTAACGTAATTACTAATCATATTATTATTTATTTAAAGTTAAGAAAGAAAAAGATTTGTAAAAATGTGTTCTAAGTTCTAATACAGGTTAAAAAGTAAAAAACTAACTTAAATGTTTACAAACGGTTACTAATATAGTAATTGGTAATAAACCAAGTATGAATTATTAGGCTCATAATAATATAACTTAATATTTATTTTTATTTATCATGTATAATGAATGTACCATATACACATAGTATGCAGAGCAAGCCACTTGTTATCTTAAGTAAGAAATAATTGTGAAAAAATTTTCATTTAAAAATACCTATTATGTAAACACTATATTTAAATCAATTTGCTCATTAAACACAGTACCTATATGTATATATTATTAATTAATCGCCTGAATTAAACCTCGGAAGTTGTAATTAAGGCGATGATAAATTGTTTTTATTAAACGTTAGTAATACAAAACGTACCTATACCCATACCTAAAAATCAACAACAATTTTATAATCTCATTCCATTGACTGTGTTTATCGCTAACATCGAGATTCGTTAAAAAAAATGCTTTAATTACTAATCAGTAGATTTATAATTGTATAATATCAAAGTAAATAAAATGGTTTGTCAATTATATTATATTGTACCTACCTACGTTATTAGTAATATTATATAACGCATTGGTATTATTAGGAAGTTAAATTTTCTACGCTATTGTTTTGTTAATAATAATGTTTATAATGAAAAAAATGTTTATAAGACAATTGTTATCAATCTCAATGTTTAAAGGCTCGCAGTTATAGAATATCAACTATAACGTTTAAAGTCTATGTACTTATAAATTTTTTTTTTCATTACGATTTTTTTAAGTTTTATTAAAATGTCACACACAATGTATAGTATATTATAATATTAAATAAGTTATAATAATTCATTGAACACATAAATAATTTAATCAACGGATACACTTAGTATTAAATTTTAAAAATATTTCAAGTTTTAAGATACAATTAATAGTCTGAGATACCCATGATGAAATCTTAGAAGTGAAGGATTTTTAGTTGGCTTTGAACAGAAATTATTCATTTTATTTGAATTTGTTTTTTATTAATCAGCATTTACTGCTTTTCCAGATGGACCAAGATGATAACCAAAAATCAGATAACAAACGCCGTCAGTCTTTAAGTATTGACAAGGCTGCGTTTCTATTGCTCCGAATTAAGCGGGTGTTCAAAAAAAGAAGTCAAAGCCAACAAATTGAAAAAAGGTTTTTTTTAAACAATTCTAATAATATTTAAGTATTATATATATATTAATATTATGTCAATGATCTATTGGAAGTTGAACGATATGTTCAACATAATATTCAAATTTTTAGGTTGGATTTTATTAGTAAAACTTTTTGTAAAAAGTCTAAGATTGTGCCATTAAAATTACTATTTATTTAATATTAATTTAACTTATGCAATTCAAAATGTAAAATTAATATTATATACTGTTAATTAAAAAAATGTATCGATAAAATGTATAAATAAATTGAAAAAAATTCTTAAATACGCAGACTATTATTTTGAAATATTTTACTGTTTTATCATCACACAAGTATTTCAAAATAGCATGTACATATTGTAAAGCAATGATAATTTAAAAAATCAATATTAAAGCAAACGTCGATAAGTCAAAATTAGATATCTTGAAACGGTATAACAAATTATAATTTCTTCCATGATTCGGAATAAGTCAACAGATTATACAATTATTTAGTTTGTCATAAGTAGGATAAGTGACAAATATTAAAATCTTCAACTTAAATGTTTAATCTTTGTTTATTAAATTTTTACTTGCGTATATTTGTATATAACGTTTTCATAATTCTTGTAACATTGTACACATTTTTGAAAAATGGTTAAAATATTCAAAATATTCAAAATAATCAGAATAAAATCTGACATTGATTTCCTGAAAAGTACTCCTGAACTGCATCTATTTAAATAAATATTAAGCTAACTCATAAGTTCATGACTAAAATAATTACATAAATACTTTTTTTTATCTGTGCAGTTGCTATGAAACTCAGTTTGTTCTATATTTATATTGATTTATGGAATGGTTGGTGCACTTTATAAGAAACTTTTCGGCTTATAAGTAGAAACGGTGATTAATAATTTTTTTATATAATATTATACTCATATTATAAAAATGATGAATTTTATATTTAAGATAAACTTAAAACTTTTGTTGTTATAAAAGGTATCTAATTTTTTCTACAACACATAAGTATCGAGCACATAATATTGTGTGCATACATTAAGTTATAATGTTTTTTAATAGATCTATAAATTTCAAATTGTATAGACTTTTATACTTCTATAGTTCTACAAAAAATAAAAAGTTTACACACGTATGAATTTTACAATAAAAAAAAAAGTGAAAATGAAATGAAATCTTAAGAGTCAAATGATATTTTCCTCTTGTCATTTTTAAAAGTAAATATCATCAAACATTAATCACTCACACATTAAAAATTTATATTTTTAGGTACATAGGGTTTTTTTTTATTTAACCTTTTGTATTAATTTTTATATAATAATATACATATTATAATTTATTACAGTTTTTACCACGTTTTATTTTTATGTAATTCATTGTCCAACGTTATAGACTCCTATTATTATTTATCCAATTATAAATATTTAAATGACACTTATTTCTAAACTTTATCTTTCTTCAAACATTTTAATCTAAATTTCAAATCTTGTATAATGTGTTGGGTTATAACGCTGTTAGTGTTTGTACTAAACTAATTTATCCTAATAGTCATTGTAGTGGGGTTAGTAATTCTTTTTACTTCACAATGTATAATTTACTTTTAACATGCAACCATCTATTTTATTTGGTATATAAGTAGGTACGTAATATGCTATTATAAGTAAGGTGTCAAATAGTTGAATGAAACTATTCAATAATTACTATGTTATTAAAACACGGCTTTCTAAATTCTTTTTCATTTTACAAATTTCAGTTGGAAAAATTAGTATGATGAAAATTAAAACTTTATTTCATCTCAAAAAGAAAATTATCGTGATATAGGTTTGATCAGTAAATATTTTATAAATTTAGTTTATAATACCAATAAAGAATTTGATCAAAGCAATAGTTTTGGGCAGCTATGTGCGATGAAAAATTCTCTTTGAAGGGGTGGGGGGGAGAACTATTTTTCATCATACTTCTATAGGGACTTGTGTCTGCGACATGACGCAAATTTTAGTATTGGACGATTTATTAATCGTAAATGTATAAATTGCATAGGGGTATATTTTGTACTTTGTGTAGGTACTCCGTATGAAACATTTCCAGGGATTATGCCCCTTATAAAATCAACCAAATTGTGCGAATATTAGGAAATTGAACTTAAACTGCATTTATTTTGTAGTGATACTTGCACGCTTATAAAAAAAATATTTATTTATAATACGAAAACAAACGGTATGATGTAGGTAAATATTAAAATAGTATTGGTTTTTTTTTTATCCATATCGTAAGTTTGCTAGATAGGTGTAAATAAATGAACATAATAATCATACCATAAATATTTTTTTTGCTATCAATCATTTTTTATTAATATTTGAGTACTTATTTTTTTATGCATACACTTAAACCGATTAAACTTTTATGGACATTAAATACATATTATTATACGTTATAGTAAAGAGTAAACGGCTGATAAGTAATACATACTTATTATTTTTCTTGAGTAATAAAGCAAAGATAGTTTTTAATATTAAAAAAAGAAGATTAAATTTTACATTAAAATTATAGTAAAATGTGGTATTTAAAGTTAAGCAATAATATAATATTAAGTAATTTATATGACACATTACCTTTTAAGCACTAATGTTATCTATCAAAGTGACTAATAATGATACCATATGTATCTTAAGATAAATCATTTTTGAACATAAACCTAATGAAATAATAATTTTTAATATTTTATAGAAATGTGTGTAAGTGCGTTTGAATTCTAAAGTTTTATTTATTAACACTGTTCCTAAAAGTATTTTTACAAAAACTATGTAAAATATTAACTCAAAGAATAAAGCTATATTTTCTCAAGGTCGGTTTTGTTTAGTACCAAACTTACTTAAATGGATAATTTGTGCTTCAACAATTGTGTTATTTCTTAGCCAAAAAAAAAAAATATAATAATAATAATAATAATAAAAAAATACACGGTTCTGAAATCGAATGAAATATACTTGTGTTTATAAAACTTTTTCTATTATTGTGTTATAAACTGTTGAATTATACTTCAACATTTACTACAAAACATACATTATGAGTTTATCACACTTCTTCTTTGTCCTATCCATCTTAATATTAAAACACAAGTTTTAGAACTAAGAACTCTAAGTGTAAGAACTTGATTACTATGTGCATAACTATGCTTCTATTTCATGTAAAAGTTGGCATATGAATTATGATAATCGGTAGTCCTCGCAGTTAGGTAGTTTGATTCCATAACACATAGTAAATATATAAATGTAAAAGTTACAAATGAGGAGAGTAATATCTATTCGTGTAACTAAGAATTTATACACTTCGGAGTAAGGCAAAATTATAACACCTCGCGGTCGTTTAAAATGGAGTGATATGTGAGTGGGAAGAGAAAAAACTCAATAGATAGTAAAATTTGTAAATTGCAATTTTTCATTTTGAAAAAATGGCTATTTATTACTTATATTTGAGTATTAAAACAGCATTAATCTGAATAGTTATTTTTTTATCTTATAATGTGAAAAATAATAAAAATAAGTGCTGAGTGGTCTAAAATTCTAGTATTATTATAAATCATAATAAATTATAATTGCAACACTAATATTAATTTATCATTAAAAAAATATATAATGTGATACAAACTTAAATGTTGACTTTCTTTGGCTTGTACATATCATATATTATATCATATCTCTCCAAATAACAAGGAACGAATTAACGTTAATATGTTAAACTAATTACATACATTAACTATTGTAATTTATTATTAACCACTAATCATTTTATATAGAATTATACAATAGTATTACATAAATATGTTTTTGCGATGTGTTTGAGTCAATTCATAACAACCATAAGGATGATTTTGTTGTATTTAACAATTTGCATAGTAATCGTTATTATATCTATCGATAAATCTTAAGCTAATTTAATTTAGTCTTCCGTTATTAGAGTTAAGAATATTTTTGAGACAGTTTAATAATGATAAAAATGAACACGTTATCTACTTATTATCTATCTCATAACTAAGATAATTATTGTTCTTGGAGCAACAGTGATAAATAATTTGATGATAATTACTAAAACACATTTTTTTTAAAACTATGATTATGTACTTGCTTCTTTTCATGAATGTAGATGATTTTTATGTACATATAAGTGAGTTGGAAGTTGTTAAATAACAAATTTATGAGTGAACATGAATGTTGTATTTACCTAATACAGGAATTATGAAAAGTTTGGAATGAAAATTATACCTTAAAACTTAAATACAAAGTTATTTGAACCCTTAAGGGAAACATATTATTATATTGCGTTTAAAACGTGAATAAAATAATCGTTAGCATAACATTTATTTGGAGTAGATGTAGAAACGTCGTATTATTATATATTTACATGCATATATATAAAATTCTATATTTCTACTTATTAATTAATTGTTCATCTAAATAGTAGGTTATCAGTTTTAACTAATACATAACAGAACAGCACGAGAAGCGATTCATTTTTTCCAAACGTTTTGTATAAAAAATTTAAGGTTTCTTCTGGAAATAAAATATCCACTTTTAACTTTTAAATAAGATAGTGGCGTAAAAGATTATGTGACACAAAAGTAATACTATAGTGACTGCTGGGAGAGAGAGAGAGAGAGAGAGACAGCACACAATCAAGCTCGAGCTCTGGTTTCTTACATTATATTGGTGCTGTCTTAGGTATACTTGGGATTTATTTCCGGAACATGGTTGCTGTCAGGCCCTTAAAGAAATCAACTGTTTCCGTTCTACGTTCTATTTTACACGCTATATGTAAACGTGTGTATGCCATGTTCACTTGTTCTATAAATAAAAATACACTAATAGTCGTATTAGCTGACATGTAAAAAATAAATAAAGCCGTATTCGTTTCTATATAGATTTATTACAATATAAATAAAGAAAAAACTGTGGTATATGTATGTTAAAAACACAAAAATGAGTAATTGTTTAATATTAATTTGAATTTAACATCGTTTTGGAGTTCTTATACTTCGTATTAATAGTTAAAAACTAAAACCAATTTTAAAAAAGAGGGGTCAAGTGGATATCGCTCCGCTGTACAGTAGGTTATAAGTTGGTTACTGTATAATGGATGGTATTATATTTGAATTCAATGATATGATATCGTTGCATACGAGAAACGATTCTGAGCGGAGACGGTATGTCAGTCTAGGATATTTTAAATTATACATTGATATTGTTATTGTAGGTACTCTATATCACGGTTAAATAAATTAACGAAATAATATTTACTATCTTAAATCGTTGGTAAAATTAAACCGTAGATTGTATGGATAGGCCATATTTTGATTTTTGATTTTTTTAGTTTAATATTAATATATCCACGAATAATATTTTTAAATTACAACAAAATAACCAAAATCGTTAATATTTTATGTAAACATTTTAACTTCAAAAGCTCATAAAAATTAAATTTTAATTGGTATTAGATAATTTTTTTTTTTTTTCATAAAGTTAGGCAAACATACGAAAAATCATGATTTTAACTTTCAAACCTTAGATTTAAAATAAAATTTTTTTATGAATTTATAACTGAAAATAATTTGCAGAAATTAATTATTTTTAAGAATTTTAATAAAATTTAAAAAATAAAATATTATACAAAATTTTTATTAAATTTTGTTTTTTTTTTTCATTTTTTTTTTTTTTTGTTCTT
>PVMI01072943.1:0-16993 GCA_008528875.1 Aulacorthum solani | reverse complement strand
ATATATATATATAATATAATTGTGTAATTGTGTAATTCATAAATATTCATTAATTTTCTTTATCTTTTGGCAGACTGATGCGAAAATGGTGTTGGATGTAATTCAAAGGATGGAAGATACTGAACCATTCTCGGAAGAATTGCTGACTGCTATGAAGAGACTGTGGGCCGATCCGGGCGTGCAAATGTGCTTTTCTCGGTCAAATGAATATCAGCTCAACGATTCTGCTAAATAGTAAATTGATATATTGTTCAAAATAATTGTATACCATGAGGGGGGGGGAGTAGTTGTAACTCTAAAATAGATCTTTAAAGTTCCCATTTGCAAAAAAAAACTCAAAATATTTAGTTATCAATAGATTAAAATGCATTATGATAGTAATTTTCTCAATATTCATAGGGTTATATTTTATATTTATTTACTTAAATTAAATATAGGCATGTATTTTTTTATTAAATACATTTTTGATCAAATCATTCAAAGGAACCATCTTTGTATGACTATGAACGACTTTGTGTCCAAGCCAGGGGTCGCTTAATTGGCCGTATTATGTATGATGAATGTTAATATTAACTTTTTAATAGTTACCGATGTTACATATATGAATCCATCAAACTAATTAGTATTAATAAATACATAATAATGTTGTTAAGTGTTTTGAAATAATTGATAGATCAAAAATCAAATTATATTATATAAGTTTGCACACAAAAAAGTGTTAACATTTCAGTTTTGAACAGTCGTCCTATCCATGTTAAAAATATTTGAGAATTTAATATTTTATATATTCAAAACATTTAATCAAGGCATTTTTTAATTGTGAATTGTTATTTTAATGTATTGTCACATTGGTATGCACAATCTGTTAATATTATTGATATTGGAAATGATTTTAACACTAAGTTTGAATTTAATTTGATTTTCCACGTGTTGTAATAATTAAGGTGTAAAAATACTTCTTCTTTTCTACCGTACTATAATATATAATAAGTTGATAAATTTACCTCATTTCAAAAAAGTAAACTAATAATAGCTTAATTTTTTACAATGTAATTTGTATTTGCTCTGAATTAATAAGACACTATATTACTATTTACCTACTTGATAAATCGTTTGAATGCAAGTATATTGTATTATGTACCTACGGATGTATTATTTAAAAAACAATGGAAATAATTTATACAATCATCATTATTCATTATAATAGTATTGAACGTTGTGCGTTTAGACTATATCAAAATAGATAAACGAATGTATAAAGTCCAACTAGAAATAATTTACATTTAAAATATATTAAACAAGTATAATATATTGAACTTCAAATATTTATCTTCTTGACGTGTATTATTTATACTAATTACGATGTGTCTCCATTGGGTTTTGCCCATGTATCCATTTTTAATTTTCATCTTTCGAGCACTTCGCAGACTTCTAATTTTCAGACTAGATCCAAATTAATGGACCTATTACCATGGTATTTTCGTCGTTTATCATTCCTTTAGATAGGTTAGGAGGATTTCAGATTTTATTTGCTTACTTTCGAAAAACGTTTATGTGATTCTTTCGAGTAGCCGTAGCACAGCTGCCGTTCTGTTTGAGCTCAATATTGGATATAGGGGTGCACGGTTAGTTTAGTTGCTAGTCGGGCGTGGTCCTCGATGACGTCACTGGATCGATACCACCACCACTGCCGACGTGCAACTGGGAAAACGGAATAGGTGCACGAACGAAAAAAAAACCATTACCGTACTTACCTGTTTCAGATAACATCTATTTTTACGTAATTTTAAAAATACACTTGCATAAACTACGTTATTTTGAAAATGTATTATTTTAACAGAAAAAAATTAACTAACGGTCTACAAATTAACTGTATTATTTTAAATCAACTTAAACATGGTCATGGCCATTTTTTAAAAAATAATTAACTATTTATTATAAAAAAACTAATATAATAAACAGCCAATTACTTGAAAATATAATCTAAAAATTATAAAATTATGAAATTATTAAACTGTATTCCAAAAAATATCAAATCATACAATCATATAATAACTAACAATGTATGAAAATTATTTTTAATTAAATTTATACTCCTATTATAAACTATTTTAATATAAATTGATACAATAATCATGTGTATTACTTAATTTTTATCATACGCAAATAATATTTGAAAACGCTGATCATTTCTATGATAATCACATTGACAATTTAAAAATCCAAAACCTAGAACCTTTTAAATGTGTTTACCAGACAAGATTTATACATTTATATTTATTTATATCAAACGAAAGTAATTAGTAATATATTTTAATAAATATCTTGTTTTACTTTGTATTTTAAATTTATAAAATGCTTAGTAATAATCAATCGAAAATCTGTTTATTTTTCTGCTAAAAATCTATTAAAATTGTTTATACTATGTATCAAATAATTACTTTTCAACAAAGTAAACAAAAATATAATTTCAAAAGAAAAACTACAATCATCATAAATAAAAATTATCTATATTTTAAATTTTTATTGAAGGTAGCATTCGGTAACCGATCTAATGGGGTCATAATGATCATGGATATTATTAATTACTTATTTTATTTAGTTTGTTATATGCTTGTAGGTATTTATATGTGTTACATAAAGGATATTCACCATTCACAATTTACTCATTACCATAAATCCAATATGCTAAAATATATTTAGTCTTACATTTAATATTAGTTTCAAGTTCATTATTTGTACATATTATATTTATAATTATTAATTATTATTATATTATTACATATTGGACATGAGTGGGTAGTAATAACTGTAATTTTTGTTTAGTTTTCTGGACGATCTGGATAGGTTAGGGTCCAAAGATTACCAGCCCACAGAACAGGATATATTGCGTACCAGAGTAAAAACCACTGGTATTGTAGAAGTGCATTTTTCATTTAAAAACCTTAATTTCAAGTAAGTATAAGTTTTTGATAATATTCAATACTTCGAATACTTGAATACTAATTTACATTTCATATTATCATAGATTGTTTGACGTTGGTGGTCAGCGATCAGAAAGGAAAAAATGGATTCATTGCTTCGAAGATGTCACGGCGATCATATTTTGTGTTGCCATGTCAGAGTACGATCAAGTGCTCCACGAAGACGAAACAACGGTAAATACTCAATATCCAAAATGTTATAAACTATTTCCTATTGATATTGATTGGGGTTGACGGAAAAAATAAAATAGAGACAATGACGCACACAAACATAAACGAGATCATTAATAAATTGTCACATCCATGATAGTAATCGTGTGATGGCCACATTGGCGCTAATTGAACTTTGGCCCCTTCTTCGTTAGTTTCATTCGTCGTAGTCTACCAAAAGACATTTTAGGCCAATTAAAATCGTAACCGCTGTAGTTGTGGATGACTATTCGATCCATCCCACCTGATGTCGATGTTACTTAAATCCGTCTGCTCATTACCTCATTATATACATTACCTTTGGTTTGGGATTTTCCTTAAATCCAGGATAATTATTAAATTTAATCTATTGGCATAATATCTATTAATTTTCGGATATTTAAAGTAGCGTTTTGTATAGAAATTGTTTGTACTCAATGCAGATTATAACTAACCGAGTATTTTGTTATGGTAATATGTGATACTATACTAACAAAATTCTATTCAATACACCAGTTATATATTTTGATTGGACTAGACAAGAGATTTATAGAGGTTTCTCAGTGTCATTTACAATCGTATAAATGTTTGGAAAGTTTGTACAAAATAAAGGTCAAATGTCTTGAATGTTAACAGACCATCCATCAGATGAAATATAAAATTGTTGAACTCAACGTATAATGTTCCAATGAGAAATAAGATCTGATATCCGAAATAGTTTCTTGGATTTCGTAAAAACTTGTAGATATAATTTGCTTTTTATAACTCATGCCATTACCACGAAACGTTTTTGAATGTTTTCCTTTTATCTTAAAACGTACACTTTCGATTACTTATTGGTTTCCATCTCGAAATTAAAACCATAAATAAATAAATACATAACCCAGTTTTTCAATGTACGCATATAATCTACATCACTCGCTACTATAATTACACATTACCTACTAAAAACCATTTAAATAAAAGCGATGTACCCCCTACACCGGAATCTTCCTTATACATGTGCCCATTCTCCCAGATATTGTATATGCATGAAATTGTGTTTATGTGTGCGCGTACACATAAATATATTATACATACCTATATATATATACACCTATTATATATACATGAAGATCTTATCTCCGACACTGGCGCTGGTCGTCGTCAAGGCAACACTAGTCCCGATCGATACAACCTCTCTCTGATACCCACACCGACCCTACACAAACGGTCAACCTTTGAACTATACATACATAACAACTATATATAGTGATTAACTCGGATACTTAAATAGTATTTAATATACTTGTACAAAAATAATTATACACATTAATAGCAAAATTAGGTATGGTAAATTTATTTATTTTTTTACCTACTCTATAATATACATGATAATGTATCTAATATTAGAGGTACGATATCATATTGAATTTGATAAACAAATATTCTATTTAAATAAAAGTAAGTACCTATATTTATAGGTATGCCTTCAGAATAAAAATGAAATAACAAACTAAAATTACAGACATTCGACAGATAATGTATTGCTTTTGAATTACCTACCTATATCTATCATAATATATTTGTTCCCTTTTTTTAAACATTTTTTTTGTTACTATTTTTAATTCATACATAATTACTTCTGTTAATTAAACAGCAATATATGTGATATTAATGATTGAATATAATCTGTATTCTGTATAAATATAACAATAATTATTTTAATTCATACATAGAATTTGATTTAAATTAAATTAATATTTAATAAAAACGAAAAGTCGTTATGAATAGCATGACTTTACATCAAATCTTCCGACTGAAAAAATAATTTGATTTATTTTACAATATTTATAACAATAACGAAAATATAAAACTAATATAAAAAAATATATGATGGATAAAAATACCAATTTCATTACCTTGTATATATTTCTACGATATAACAACAACAATATAAGTTTAAGTACTGACCTATAAACACGAAGTAAATAAAATGATGGGGCAGTGCGACGCTTTAACTGTCAAAAATGACATCCTAAGCGGCTCACATAATCACCATTAAAAAGAATATTATTTCAACTGTTGGAGCTTCTCCAAATATTATATTACAACAAAGTTCTTTATAAATTAAAAAATGTTATAATGGATTTTTGTCCAAAATAACGTATCAACAAGTAGGTATTAAAACATTTTAATAGCGGGTGCGTAGATTGCTTATTTTAACTTAACATGTTCATGACATGCTAATGCTGACATTTTTAATAAATTAAAATAAAACTATAAACCTGAACTATTGCATAAACTTAAATACCTACTGTTTTAGCGATTATCATTTCTAATTTCAATAAAATTTGCTGTACATTTTCTAATTCATTACTAATATATTGTAATATATTGGTACATTTTAAAATAAATGTACGTAAGTTCAAAGACTTCAAACTTAAATTAGTTAACTTATTATTGATTCAATTTTAAACACAATTTTGAGCGCATATTAAATTGTTAGTTCTTATTGAATTTTAAAAGTATAGAATTCAAATATTAGTTATTTCTGCGTCTAAGTTCAGCTTTTCTGTGCCAATGAAATTCTTTTTACTAAATCTGATCTGCAAAAAATAACTAAAAAAGTATTATAAAAAGGTAGATAAATTTTATCCTTGAATTATTACTGATTCGAAAATTAAAAACTAAATGTATAATCTACATATTCTAATTAGATGAAATAAATGGATGTACAATTGACAACATTTTGTTTAAAATCTTGTCACTGAAGTTAATATATGCGATATTCCTTAAATTCAAATCTTGTTATACACCCAGAATTATATGTCAACACAAACCTTACTATATACCTAGTAATCTTATGATTTGTTACCGTCGCTGTACTTCTTTAATATTTTGTATAGAAAAACTTGTATTGCCATTCATTAAATGTTCTTCAAATTGGCAGATATTTAGTTGACGATAATGTACATTTTATTGAATTTAGAATAGTGATTTTCGGTTGTTTGTGGAACTTGTGTATTAAGTGTTTGTGTGAGACTAAGCAATGGATCTACTTTTTGTTGGTCTAAGCAAGTAAATTATGTATTTTAAAAACTAACCAATTTTAGAATTTTAGTTAGAACATTATCTACCCGTAAGGCCGTAAACAATTGGATATTTGTAGACCTTGAATGTTGTACTGCTACGGTTGGCCAATATGGAATTGACTTTTTTTGGTCAAGCTACGTTATTAGCAGGATGTATGGTTTTTTTCAAAGCCTGCATAAATAGTTTTTGATGGAAATTGTAGTCGAATCTTATCTCACTCTGGGCTGTTGAAAATGTAAAAGATTGTGATAAGTTCTTTTTAGATTGTCCGACGCAATCATAAGAAAATGACTACGTAAATTAATGTTATTTGGAAAACAAAGCTCTATCGATTACAATATATATTATTTATTTTTCTCGTATGTGGAATGTTGTACTGCTTAAGTAGACAAAAATCAATAATTCTACAATGTGCGTTTTGAAATCATTTTTCAACTTAAAGATTTGTAGCTGCGTATCGTAATAATTACGACATATTATTTTTGAAGTTCGTTGGATGTTTGCATGTTAGGTTATTGATATTTTTAAAATCAATATAATTTTTTATTAGATTTAGATGTTATGCATTACAAACGTGATTGAAGAGTTATTTATACTTATTTGGCAGAGTTTTGGAATAATATGATTTAAAGTTTCTCTCTCATTATTATAGCTAATACCTAAAATTAAATAATTGTTTTGTTCTGTTGTGCATTCTAGGTTAGGTTAGGTTATTGGTGCAATGGTGCTTGAAGTTATCGACAAAATTGTTAATTTTTCCTAATTTAAAAAATGATTTTAGTGTTGACATAATGACACGACTAATTATGTTATTATGAAAAACTGCAATTACCTATTATTTTAGTTCCTATATTTTATCATACTAATTTGTTTACACTGTTTTATTCGACCACAATTCCAGCATCAATATCGTGATTCTAAACCATGTAATCTACACGATTTTAATTATTTTTTAATAATTTAGAGTTTTATTTTTATCTGTATATTTTGTTACATAATATTATTATGGTATATTGATATTATAATGTAACATTATAGTGTATGCAAAAAAAGTAATTGTAAATAAAATTTAATAATTACCTACGAATGGAAAATTAAAATTTGATGGTTTGACAATTATACAATTTTATATATAGGTAGGTACAATAAAAAAACGAGGCACTATATCTAAATCCGTGTTACCCTGGTAGAATATGTGGATATATTTTAGAGATTTTTAACTAAAAAACAGAACAAAGGCTGCGATTCGGCTGAAAACCATTTAGGTGTTTGGCACTTTTACGGCTTTATGCAACAGACATACCATATTTTGTAATTTGATACATGACTTTGATAGATCAAAACAATGTATTTCTACGTAATATAAATAATGATCAAATGGGAAACGGAAATAGGATATCCATTTTAAATACTCGGGACTGAACCACATACCTATGTAGTACCTACAACTGATGTTTATAATTACAGCCAGTTGACATTGCTCTAAGCTTAATAATAAACCATTAATATTTTTTAGAACCGGATGCAAGAGAGTTTAAAGCTTTTTGATTCAATCTGCAACAATAAATGGTTCACCGACACGTCTATTATATTGTTCCTGAACAAAAAGGACTTGTTCGAAGAGAAAATCAAGAAATCACCGCTCACAATATGTTTCCCAGAATACGCAGGTACGTAAAAACTATGTAAACTAATACTATAGCGGATTATTTTAGTTGGCCAGCACAATCATCAATATTTTTAAACTGCAATATATTAATGACACCGTTGATTGTTAACAGCTAATCATCGCTAGAAAAAAAACCTTTTTCCATTATATACTTCTTCCGGTTCGAACAGTGCATTTTGACAATTTTCTTTTCCTGTAACTTAACAAATAGAAACTATCAACTTCAGTCAATTTGAAAAATATTGTTATACTTTTTTCAATCTGACTGCATGTGCGCGCTCTACAAAATGTACTCAGGATGTTCATAAGTCACCCATCTTAGGTATATATATATATGATGAGCCCGAGAAGGAAATTGCTCTGGGTTTTCTATTTTTAGTTTTAATTTTTAATTTTTATAGTGTGATAGATAATGTTCACATAGACTACTACAATATTATTCGTTTGTACTTAAAAATGACTTAAATAATGTTCAAAAGTTATAGTTAACGAACATTTGCAACCAAAAATTGTGTTTTAAATTTATATTCAACGTAAATGCAAAACATGTGATAAATTAAACAGGTGTAATTTATACCAAAATAATAAGCTCCATCTTATCTTGTAATATTAAAATATTACTGCAAAACCGTAAAACTGTAAAAATTGCTATTTCAAATCAATAATACGTTTACTATCGGAAAACAGTTAAAGTTTGGAAATTGCCTTTACCTCCACCCACACCACTGTCCCGCGGCGCATTCTACCTAGCCGCCAAAAGGTCTGCGGGCATGACTTAACACACCTATGATATCGTTATAGCCGTGTTACCTCCAGATGTATTAATCGCAATTTTCCGTCTGGTCCTGTAGGCGCCCAGGAGTACGGAGAAGCCGCAGCCTACATCCAGGCGCAGTTCGAGGCAAAGAACAAATCGACCACCAAAGAGATCTACTGTCACATGACGTGTGCGACGGATACCAACAACATACAGTTCGTGTTCGACGCAGTCACAGACGTCATCATCGCCAACAACCTAAGAGGATGCGGACTGTATTAGATCAGACCGCGGCGCCGTACAAGCGGTTTACACGCGTTAAAGGTCCGTCAACCGGTTATTATGGTGGCCGTTGTTACCGCGTTAACCGTTTCGCTTTTATCGTAATCCACGTACCTAACATCGCTGCCTGGCGACACGGTGTCTGTCGCATCCGATCCAACCCGAAAACCTATACAGCTTCTCTTTAACCTAACCATACCTAATTATTGGAGCCATAGCTGTTAACCGACTAACCTTCTATTGTAATGATGATACGTGTATTTGTAGTTTCATGGTCGGTCGTCTAATTATGCTGTTATCTCTACCCAAAGGGTCGAGCAAATTGTTTCGAACTTGCACACGCTTAAACATATACAATTGTATTATAAAGATGACTTTCTATTTTTTAAATTTTAGAAATCAGCCCCTGAAATGCACTGACTATTAGGTATATTATGTGGCTGGCTTTTTTTTCCGACAGTACACTCACGAATGCCATTAGTCAATTGCACACTCGTGATCAAATATTGCGTTATTGTAATTATTATTTAATATACTACGTGTTCAATTTACCTACCTCTATGCTTGATTTGTAAATTTTTTTCAAAACACGGTATGTCTGAATACAACGTATTTGATGAGCATTTATTAGATATTTCCCTAGTATTTCTCCTATTATCATGCTCGGAAGTCCGTTTATCTAAATATGTTTTTTGTCGTTACCTTCTGTTGGAAATCACATTTCCATAACGATTTGTATAAACAAATTTGGGATTAAACAAGTTCCATTTAACTTTCATAATTTATAGTTTACATAATCATTAAAATAAAATGGTGAGCTAATAATTTTTATGTCCATAAGACATAGTTGACAGTCGACAGAGCTTACTGAAATAATGATATTTAAGTTAATACATTAAAATATACTTTTAAAAAATAAAAATAAATATAAAATAACAAAGATTGTATACATTTGATAATATATTCCTGTGTGGTGTACATCAAATTCATTTTTGAAATAACTATTTCCTTAAACATTAATACAACCAATTTGTTTTCAGCTAATACAAATTAATTTTTAAATATTTCAATTATTTTATTCATTATCTAGGTACCTATTTATATTTTTTTTACATCAAAGAATGTAGTAGTTTTAATTTTAAGTCAAGTATATTATATTATAAATTCATAAATCTGTAATAATCATTACTTGTTATATAAATTATCATTGAGTCAATTTTATTACCTATTTATAATAATTAATAATAAATTAAATATTATTTGAATTATACCAATTAGCGTATCTTAACAATTTTTTTGTTTACAGGTTTGATTTTAAGTACATGAAATTCAATGCACACATTTCCAAAATGGCCAGTATCGGTGTTCATGTTAATTTAAGGCGACGCATCGTACAATATGAAATTACACATACGCACACATATTACCTAAAAAAAATGTACCATAAACGTGTTACCTATCCTTTTTATTTTATTTTAAGTTTTGAACCAATTTTAAAATTAGCTTAAAAATATATTCAAATATTATATTTAAAAAAGAATAGGTATAATGTTATATAAAGTTTTCATTTCAATAATTTTATAAAATAAACAATATTAAATATTATCTATATATTATAATTTTTTTTTTATCAGAACAAATTTGTATCAATTGAGAAAATGGGTATAAAAAAAATCATTTATATGATAAACCGATTCATATGCTTAATATTGCACATTAGTTTACTTAACAATTTTAACAATTTTAAATTCAAATAAGTATATACTTAAATAATATACGTGAGGACCAAACGTAAACAAATTAAATTTTGACTAACGAACAAAATCAGACTTGAAAAAAATCTTAAAACAGCTAGCGCACAATTTTCTACTGTCAATACATTAATCAAATATTATAATCAAACCAGCATATCGTTAAACCGCTATGATTCATGAGTATTTAATGAAAATTCTTCAGTGCCTATTAATTATTTAATTATAATAATTCAAACATTAATGAAAATTGTTGTAAAAATTTAATTAAATAGACATAATATTCTAGCATTGAAATTCTATACATTATATAGACAAATTTTGTTTTCTGTGTAAATATAAAAAAGCGTAGAATAGATTTGTTTAGCTTTTAATCACTTAAATTTAATTATATATGAAACTTAATTTAGGACAGTAAATGTGAATACAAAATTTACACAATATAATTATTATTACTATAACTAATTGTACTACGGCACAGTGATTTTTATTCAATGTTTTATTCAAACCAATTTTTTAAATTGTTTACATTAAAAATAATTAAGAATAAAAAAATAAAATAAAAAAACATTGTTATTAAGGCTTGACAGAAACAATTAAAGATGAAGCCCACTTTTTATGTAAGTGTAAATACAATTTTTTTGGAATTTAACAAAAAATAAAAATAAAAAACCATGAGTATAATCACTTTTTCCCATTTTGTACAAATCTTGTTTCCTCTCCCTAAAAACAAATAGAGCGAGGAACTAATGATCATATTATATTGTTTCACATTGAAGTTGTTGGTTCTTATTGAGTGCAAAATTACATAAAATTATGTTTAGGTATTTATTTACCCATTTTTGTTTTTATGTATTTATGTTTTTTTTTTATTTTAGTATTATATTATAGGTTTATTTTGTACAAATGTTTAAAAAGAAAATCCTTGTAAACAAATTCTGTTCTAGTCATAGACATTTATATTTACAAAATTATTACTAAATATTATAAAATAATAATAATAATTACTACTTATATTAATAATAATAAAATTGTCTCCGTACAAGGTTGGACATCGTTATCTTTATAATTTATTATAATGTGTTTGATTGAATTATTATTAAAAAAAAAAAAAAAAACAAAGTTAGTTTTGACTAAATCATTGCGTTCATATTTCCATTTCAAACATATAGTATAATAGTAAAAAATTTAAATGTCATGAGCATTAAGTATCAAGAAAATCATAATGTATCAGTGATAATAATGTACACAAAAACCATAAAGATTTTTTTAATTTATTCTTAAGCGTATAATATCTAGGTACCTTAATAAAAGCTCGACTAGTTGCGACCATGGTATACATTTTGTGAATGGTAGGTATATTGTATATATATATACATATTTATATACGAATGTAATATGTATGATATATTTCTTAAAGACGGGTCGGCTTAAGGGTTTGAAATAATTTAAATTTAATGGCACTTTTGATAACTGTCCGAAATTGCAATACGATTTGAATAGTTTTGTTGAATGGTTATGTAATACTTTTGTTCAGTGAATCCTCCCCCCCCCCCATTTAACTCGGGGAATCTTTGTAAGAACTTGAATATTTTGAAGATCTCCCATTTTTCATTCTTAAAAAGTGAGTGTCGTTAATTTATAAAAAAAAAAAACCATTGTAGGTAATCTACTCAATAATTTGATTCTACAATGAAAATAGATGAATTATAAATTCATATAAAAATGTCATTGTTGATAAGTAACCATGACAACGAAAACCTTATGAAAAATCGGTCAAAAACATTTTGTAGTGTATATCCAGCCCAAAAACGACGATTTTTTTAAAAAAGTTGTATTTCGTCAATAGGGGCAACTATTTTAATATTATTATTTATCAATGAACATATTAGCAGAGCTTAGAATTGAATGTCTATCTGTCATTATCTCAATGACGATGAGAAGATTGGAATTTTCCATAGTTTTATTCATTTTTGTTCTTATACCTATCCAGAGATGTTTTTGAGAGTTGGAGTCGTGAGTCCGGAGCAACATTCAGTTGATTTCGGAATTTATTCTTCGTTTTTGTGTAAGCCGGAAATCCAATTTCGCACAAGTGGGTTGGAAGGAAGTGGCGATGACAGCCTTTACAGATAATTTTTCGCAATCATTTTTTTTGGCAAACCAGAAAGTGTAGAATAGTATGTTCATCTTTAATTTATAAATATTTAATCTCTGGTTTCAATATTGTACACTACGATAGTACGATCAATGTATAATTGATCTTTTAATGGCAGCCTGGAGCCTAGGCGTCACATTAAATTGGTAAGTTGTAGAGCTTTGAAGGTTCTTGCTTTATTATTTTGAGATTGGTTAAGAGAAAACCATTTTAATAGATTTTCTTACTTTACTCTCACTAATTAACTTCAAAGTTTCATAAGTAGTTTAATACCAGTTGCCGAGTTAACTTCTACACTACTATAATATGCAATACAAATTACCAATCTATAAGCCTATGAAACGATGTAAATGGATAGGATGGGCCCCTTTGTTTTCTGAATAAATGTTTGTGTTATATAATGTTATGTAATGTGCTATCTATCAACTGTTAATCGTTCGACAATATGTAAATATCAGTAAAAAAAACCAAAGGGCCTTGATCGTATTATATAATATTATTGAAATAAAAAATGAATTGAAGATTGTAATACCAATTTATATATCAACCTAACGAGTACATTATTAAAATAAAGTAGATAGGTAGGTATAATACTAATAATTGGGTTTGGATTTTAAGGCAATATAATCAATGAAAAAAAGCATTTAAAATGTAAAAAAAGGCATTTCATTTATATAAAAAAGCAATTAAAAAATATACCACAAAATATGCTACAAAGTTAAATACACAAACTAGTTGCTAGGTATTAAAAAAAAAATTTCTTACCGTGTACTTAGATAAGGTGTCTTCAGTAAGACGGTGACAGTTAGGGCTCAAAATATTTTTATACATCGAAAAGTATCTTTCTACGTCCACCGAAGTTATTGGGGAGTATGTCATACATAAATAATTATCTAAATTAAAATTAATATACTTGTTAAATAACAAAATAAAATAAACGCGTGAAACAATTATTAAACAATTGCGGAAGACGAATGCGGACTGACTAACAATCTTGAATCTATGCATTATGAACATAATATCTTAATCTTTAAATAGCTATTACGGTTATTTTTATGGCCATACCAAATACTCGATAAGACGAAAACAGATATTGAGTATTCAGCGATATCGATAAATATTGAGAAGAATAAAACCCATTTTTACCGATAATACGTAAGCTGTGTATAAAATGATTAGATCAACTGAAAATTAAACACAAAAAGGCATTTACAAGTACAAAAGGCATAAAACAGAAAAAAGGCATTTATACATTTTTATAAGTAAAAAAAACAACAAAAAATGCACCCGTCGTCTTAGAAATTAAATGAAACATATTTTTGTACAAAAATTATTTTTCTTTTATGATTATTAAAAGAAAGGCTTTTGGCTTAAAATCCGAACCCTACTACTAACGAATGATATTATACATGAGATTGTATAATTATAGGATTCATAATATATTCACACTTTATGACAACAAATATACATATCATGAATATATAGGTATCCACGTATTCTACAACAAAAGTAAAAATATTAAAATGTACCTGTTTAGCGTGTGTTGTCTCCGTACGCATATTAACAAAAAATGTACAATTACATTTTGTTTTAATTACATCAAAATGTACGCCCAACAGTTTTAATTTAGTGTTGTTAGCTTAAATATAAGAGTGAATTGATCTATTATCTAAATTAAATGTCAGAACATAATCTGTGTTCTCTGTTTTGTTTTTTTACTATGTTTTAATTTTTAAGTGAGTTATATAATGCAGTATATAAAACATTAATACTTGAAAATTTTCATAATATACTTAAAAATTTTAATATCGTAAAAAACCAACTAGAGAACACAGTTAATGTTCTTGTATTTAAGTTTGATAATATTTCTGCAATTCGCTATTATATTTATGCTAACGATACACAATTGAAACGCAGTACTGCACTTACATTTTGGTAAACTATGCTTAGACCTACCTATGAAACTAGTAAGACAGAGACAACGCATGAGGGTACGACGTCCTCTTAAGGAAAAGTAAGCCCTCCTAAAGTAAATGTCTTATCATGGATGTAGCAGTTCATTTAAAAGATGCACCTACTGGCTACTGTTCTTTGAACATTATAAAATGATTTACAAGTTCATTGCATAATGGGTTTATAATTGCACTATATATTAATATGTAGGTGTTATTGCATTTCCGATACTACACCAACCTAATATTGAAGTGTATAGACATATATCTATAGGTATAGTGTGATTAATGATGTGTAAGTATTTTATATGTGCATAATAATATGTATCCCTTATAGTTTATCTATCCCTATTAACACTTACATTTAAGATTGAAATGCTAATACCCATTTATAATTTATATATACTTAGATTTTATATATTAAGGTGTAGGTATTCCAATCACTTTGGACTTTGGAAAAAATATTTAATTTCTCTAATTTTGAAAAAAGGTGTTCCTTCAACCTTAATTAATTTTGAAGTATCTCTATATAATTTATCATTATTAATAATATCCCAAAACTTATTTCTTATTTAATTTCATCGAAATCATTGAATTATTACATTTCGTTCTTTACAAAGGAATAAATTCAATATAGGTGCTTATGGTTTTTAATCCCTAAACGGGCACCGCTATATGCTTATAATAATTTGTCTATAATCATAAAATATAATCTTTAAATCCGTTCAATCCATTGAAGTAAATGCACAAACTAACATAATCTATACCAACTTCTCAAAGGCTTTTGACTAATTTAATCATATAATTCATTTTCAAAAATTACAATAATTTTAAATATTGTACCCCTGACACTAAAATTGAACTATTTTCTGAATTCAAAGATTTAAGTAAACATTTTTACTCTAAATTACATTTTTCTTTTTTACACAGTAAGCTATCCATGGTTCGGGCTTTATTAAGCATACTTGTAGTTCATTCTAGGTTTTATTCCTAAGTTCCTGGAAAAACCATCTATCTTTCGTTATTGTAATTAGAATAGGTAGGTACTGCCCTCTCGTCTGGTTAAATATAATACACAAAAACAAATAATAGGTACTATTTTAGAATCTCCAAATGTCTTCAATTCTTCATGCATCGGTTAGAATCATTGATAGGAGGTTTGCAAACCACGGGATACTATTTTGTTATTGATTCTTTAAAATTCCATTTAACTGATTAAAAATTACCATGTAGGTACCTCCGGCTGTACATCAATGTATCATGCATTATTTACAAACCTGCAGGCTACTAATTACTGTCCCTACGCATACTGCATAGGATATAGGTACATACTGATTTCATCATAGAAAATCTTCAAAGCTATGAAATAAACATTGATATTTGTGATGTTCATATATGTACTTCATAGCGTGGGTAGAAAACGTGGGTTGATATAAGTACACAACTTGTGTAATACTATACGAATCATGTACCTATTTATTAAAATTACGCCACTGCAGCTGCAGTGTATGACCGGTGTACGGGGGAAGGTAAATCAAACACATATTTTATTAAATAATAAATTAAAATTCTTGGTTAGGTACTTACGGTGAGCTTTTATATAGATTATTATTATAAACTTATTTATTTTTAAATTATAGGCGATGGCCAGTCATATATTTTATTCTTCTATGTTTATACATAGGTCTATTAATTTATACTTATCGTATTCATGGGACGACAAGAGTTAAAATTTTGATAAAGTGGGATAATCGATCTAAATTAAACTTTATAACAAATTTAAACAATATATTTTCAGGTTTTTATCACATTTAATTCATATAAATATTACCTATGTATTTATGTGGTATACAATATAAATATTGCATAATATCTTAAGGTACTTACTGACAAATCAACCATTGACAGAGTACAATTATGTGCAATTGGCATTTGTTGTCATATTTGATAAATATTTCGATTTGTGTGGTCTAATTTCATATTAAACTGAATTTACCAGTTATCAAACTTAAGGGTGTACCCGATGCATTGTATATTATGTCGAATCCGTTTGGCTGTGGTCTTGTGGAAGAACTTTTTAATTAATCTACACTTGTGATTCAAAATAAAAATAATTTATTAGAATACTCAATACTAAGTATCTACTTCAGCTTATTATTTGTATAATATAATAGTA
>PVMI01072921.1:0-13550 GCA_008528875.1 Aulacorthum solani | reverse complement strand
TTTAATACACAAATATTATAATACCCACTATACAGGTATACCGCAGTGCGATACGCCGATGGGCCGACCCTGGGAGCGAAGGGGACGATGACGCCGATGGTTCGCAATAATATATATATATCTATCAATTGTTGTTTGGAGCATCACCTGCGTCCGCGATATTTACTATTTACAACCCGCGTGTCTACGTTATAATAATTTGTCTTTCTTTTTATTCTGTGCGCGTGCACCAAGGTGGATATCTGCCAATGATGTCGGGATACAAATAGCCCGGGCCGCCGTTTGGGTTGGCCAAAAATCGCGGTTCCCCGACATGGCGTTCAGTGTTCGCGTTCCATTCGGCCCGTCGTCGACCGACCTGGCCGCCGCCGTCTGAGCAGCAGCCATGGACCCGAAAATCACCTAGGTAAGTCATCACATCTCGCATATCTCCTGGACGTGCATACTACGACGATATTATTTTGGACAGTCCCGATTTCTTACCAAAACCATATCGCACCAATATTTAGATCGTTATATATTATGTTTTTTTATTATTATTATTATAAAATTTATCGTCGATCGTTAAGCACGCGCTATACTGCACTGTAGAATAAACTATATACCAACCGCGTAGCAGCCGCAGACGTTTAGGTACCTACGCGCCGCATATTATGTACGATATATTATTATTATTGCCTATATATACTACGTAAAGAACAAAAGCACAGAAAAATAACATATTATCATATTTATTCCCTCCGAGAAGCACCGCCTTGTATAACGCCTTAACGAGTGGGTCGTTATTACTATCATCACCCGTTCAGTAAGACAAACATAATTTTATATAAATACACTAAAAAATGTATGAAAGTCCAGTTACATGTCAAAAAAAAAAAAAATTAAATTTATGTCTAATATGTACAATGTACATATATATATTTATATATATCCGGTATTATTTTATGGTGATACTATTTTTAATTTATATTTATTTATTTGGCAAACAGAATGAAATCGTATACATTTTTTTTTTAACTTTCGTATAACACACACCGAGAACGAGATGTACAATAGGAAACGAGAAGTACCTATAATATTCATCAGAAAATATAATTGATATCTCGCTAATTACATTCTATTCAACGTCAAATATTGACAATAATCATTTTATCCATCCGTTTAAATTAAATCAAGCTTTACATAATCTAATATTGGATTTAACTGTAGGTATATAATATGGGTAGACGTTACGTCATAGTTTTGTGTAATAAATAAATGTGTAAAGAATAACTATATTCTGTAATGATTTACGACAGATTCTTCTTTTCAAGATATAATCACCATTATAGGTATTTTCATTAAAAAAAGAGCGTCACCTGTGTGTTTATTTGTATGTAAGAATAAATTATAATAAAGTCACTTGAAAAGGCTTTTAATGTAAATTTAAAGTATGGTACATTGGACACCAAGAGTAGTGTAATTTATATTCATATACACACATTAAATTGATGAACAGTTTTTAATTTAATTTACAGAGTATTATAATATAGTCAGTTAAAGAGTTAGTGGTTTTATGCACATTAACATTTGCCAAAATTCCATGTTAAAAAAGGCGTGACCAAATCTTTTTGGCACTTAAATGGTTCAGTTATCACGGCCAGCCTTAGAAAATTGAGTTTGAATAATAAAGTGTTTTTGTATCTGAAATACACGTTTCATTGTTTCGTGAATGATCATTAGACTTCATTATTAAACGCCCATAACTCGTTAGTGTTTTGCAAACGCATCGATCAAAATATTGCGATCGTTCGGATGGAATTACAGCGTTCTGTACTTCAATTAAATCTATTTGACCCACAACCATACATTAATAAATAACAAAGGTGTTCGAAAATTTTAATCGAAACCAAGAATAAGGATTTTCATTTTCGGAGATTGAAAAACTTTGAAATTGTTACTAATAATTACTTTGAAATAGGTAACTACATACTATACTAACTATAAATATATTTTATAAACAATTTAGAAAGTATTCTTCCTAATTTTGAATGAAAATATAATAATAAACATCCTGTACATAAAAATTTAAAAAATAATTAAATATTTTTTCTACCAACAAAAATATTTGTTGTAAATTATTGTAATAAAAATGTTAATATACCCCGTAGGTGTATACAAATATTTTATATTTTATATTTATGATTTAAGTTGTGACAGAGTGCATTTTTAAACTGTTTTATCCAAAAGCAAATAATTTTTTATAAATCGTGTATGTTAGTAATATTATCATCTGTATTGATTATTTTATAACATTGCAATAAGTCAATAAATATGTACACAGTTAAATTTAATATTTATCCCTCGAAAAGAAAATTTAAAAACAATTTATTTAATTCAACTCAACAAAAACTTTCTTGTTGAGAAAAACCTATATAATTTAAATAATGTTTTACACTTTTACATTTAAATATTGCAATGTAATTGAAAAACAAACTACATTAAACTCTTATATAGGTACCTCCTCTATAGCAATATCCTTTTTAATAATTTAAACCATTATTAAACTTTAGAAATTCCCTTGATGCTTAAGATGAAAAAATTTTGTTTGTATGGGTATTTCAATTTAAATACATACTTTTACTATTTTTCAATTCATGTTATTTAAAAACGTAACAAAGAAACAAAATTGTTCATACATTATTATGGTATCTACATATATTCGATAAATAAATATTTTCATAATTTCATGGTTTTATGTTTGATATAAATTGTAAATTTAAATGTTCAATTTATCAATAAATTCTATAAAATGATAAAATATAATTAGGTACTAATGTATAAATCAGTTGTGTGATAAAACCAAATAGTGCCCAATGCTCGCATACTAAACGAATATCGATGTATTATAATACACATGTTTTTTCGTTTATCGCATTAATGTTTGGTACTTGATTTATTTTAAACACAATTTTTATAGGTATCACTGTTTTAATTAAAAATTATAATGTTATAATTAATAATTAAATACGGATATATATAAGTAATTGTACCTATAAGATAATATATAGTATATTAAAAAATAATTTAAGATCTATAAGAAGGTATTGGTATAGCTAAAAATATCATCATTTTCGAATTTCAAGAACCACCGAATAAAAACCTATTTGAATTTAAAAAAAGTTGGGCATGTAATGAAAATTAATCAGCATTTTGCAGTTTTGTTAGGTACATAGGTGACCTATATAGTGCTTTTAGTATACGCGACCGAAATTCGGATGTTGATAGCGTTGTTTTGTTTTCTTCCACACCTCTTGATTTCTAAACGCAAGGTTGTCTCTTATGTATTTCGCCGGGTGACTGTTTTTCATTATCGGTCCTCGGGAATCCTAGACGAACACCATCACCTTCTACGCTGTCTTATTCCTTCACGGTCACAGGATACCATTACACATTTTACACGCCATTAAACGCATCTAACGCAAAAGAGGAAAACACCCATACCGATGGCGGAGGGATGAAAAGGATGTCTCTTACATTAAGTTCAGCCTAATTGAACTAAGTTTTTAATAAGAAAACAGCGTGTCTTGCCGGTTAGGTAGGTAATCCTATGACTGCAGTGTAACTGCGGCGACGAAGAAGAACACAAAAAGTTCAGAGGGTGAGAGGGGCTGGGGTTCCTATTAAACTGATTTAAAACCAATATAAAAACAATCATAATTAAAACACGGTCCAACGGTGGTGGTTCATCTGCATATATATTGAAAACCAGCAGAAAGGGACCGATATCGAAGGACGAAAAAAGGAAAGAAAAAAGACGAAACCCCTAATAGCACAATGGAGACCAGCGAGATTATTATTATTGACAACGGGGCCGATATTAAATTGTTTTACATTGGCGATTACACAAGACTTATCGGCAGTAATATACGTAATATGGGATTGGAGAAAGTATAGACTAGGTACATTTTTTACTCATTAAAATTAATATAATAAATGGTTATTATTTTCGATGTACACAGCACTCGGTACAAATTAGGTATTCTTATTTATTTTGATTATAAGAATAACTAGTAGAATATTATATTCTAATAGTATAGATTATGTTGGTTATAAATTAAAACTGTTACCGCTGTACTTGCATTGTGGTTAGATGGTAAATATAAGGGTACTACTATATAGATACTACAATCATCATCAATGTAACAAGTTTTAATAATACAAATTACAATATCTTAACGTAGGTACTCAGTACTATAAGTCCACATCAAGTTTTATTTGCATGGTTATCTTATTTAAAATATGTGCTTAATTTAATAAATTCAAACTTTGAATCCACATAATATTTTCCTGTTATACAGTCAAACAAAATTAAATGATGACATATTTTTGAAATATGAATTTAGTGAACTCAAATAAGACTAATTAAATAAATACCATCTACTTAAAAAAAAATACACACACACAATAAAAACGCAATAATTGTACAGTTACAGTTCTTGTTAGTGTGCGTCAATGAACTGTTGTGTGTTCGTTCCACAACAAAAGAAAACTTGAAATAAAATACACGATACGCCACACGTCCGTATACAATAATAATATGTTATATAATATATATATTTATAGCCTAACGATGGGTCAGGCGATCTGTGTATGTTGCAGTATTATATGACAAAGGGACACAATCAACGGAAACTTGTACACACCTATAAAGAGTGTGACATGGTGAAAACCAAAAAGAAAGAAATAAAGAATGAGACGGTGCGATGGAGAAAATTTTCAGTGCAATATTTAAAGGGTCGCCCGGTGGACACACAAAGGCGGTTTGTGTCCAAGCCAAATTCGCACAATAAACACTGGCTCCGATCCAGGTCTCGAGCCTCGGCTGCTATCTAAAACTTCCCTAGGCGTCTAATTATAAAACACCGACCAGTGCATATTATTATGTATGCAAAAGGGGTGGGTGAACAATTCGAGGTAGAGCAGGCAGTATAGAGAAGAGATTTTCTGTGAATTTTTGCATGTAACCGGGGAAATGGCATTTCTCCGAACCTTTGTAAACGAATACAAAAGGATCTCGTTAACTTTACACAGTGAACAAAAAAAAATTAATTCATTTGGAAGTCTAGAAACGTTTTTAATTTTTTTTTCTTATTTAAAAACGAATTTATTACCTATATAATTTTAATATTTTTATCGATTCATATACATCCGTGTACGTTTAACTAGACGTTTAATCAATTGAAATATGGTCGAACATGTTATTCGGTGCAAAGTTCATAATATTTCAATAATTCGATTGAACACCGAATAGGTAATTAATTAGACCTCGGATTTAACAAATCGTTCAAAATAACAAATCATATTACATTTTGGTTGTTTTTATCAACGGCTATGTATATAAAAATTAAAAATTAAAACTTATTTATAAGTACTAGTCATTTTTTTCTTATGACTTTTGACTTGTGATACTGTAATTACATTGTTATATAACACATTGATACACTAAATTATATTGTTTTAAACTAATGTACGTATAGTAATACAAGATCTTTCTTTACCTTTTTGTTAAGCGCTATAAATTGTTTTCGATTTTCTAAAATAACAAGATCAACTTTTTTAATAGCATTAAATATTTGAGTTAATTGTTTAATTTAATAATTGATTCAGTAAACATAACGTTATTACTCGAACTATACTTGTATCTTCTACAAATTCCTCATGGAGTAAAACGTTCATATAAAATATATCAAATCAAATCGTAATAGCTATATACCTGAAATAATAAGTAAACTAACCTATCTAATAATTGTAAATGTAAATGAATCATCATGGCCTAACCAGTAACCATGCATATATTTCTATTTTCTTTTTAATTTCTATAAAATCTATAATAACTACTTTTCTTCTAAAACTCGTTGAACTACTTAAACAACATTTTAGATACCTAAATATCTAAGTATGACTTAGGTAGTGGGTACCTACACTTGTTAATTGTATTAAATATTAACTATGATCAAACCCCTTTTATAAAATGACCAAATAATATCAAAATGTAGTTTAATTTATTTAATTTTTCAAATAATGAAATTAAAACTCAGTTAGGTAAGCATCTAGCTAGTTATAATAGTTAATTTTCGTCTACATAGGCCACTTTTCACGGTACCTGCCTATGCGTATTATATTTGATTAATTATATAACGCGACATAAAATACACGCATAGGTATTTTTAGCTAAATGTGCATGAACGCGTACTTCGTATCACAAATCATATTCGAATTACAATGATTGTTCATTATTATAGGTATGGTAGTATGGTACACAATATTTTAATAATAATATATTATGGCATACAAGGCACGTCTCGTTAACGATGAACGAATCACAAAATTATTATTACTGAGCAAATATTATATTAAACGTGAATTGCAAAATGTTCATAGTATATATACATACCTACTCGAAGTGAATGCGTTCAATTCGAACGGTTCAATTGCGTAAATAAACTTGGTGTTCCATATAATTTCAAGGGTTTGAATTCCATCACTGTAAACAATTACGTTTTAAAACGTTAATAACCAAATTTGTTGAAATGATCACTGATTAGTGCAGTAAAACATTGAACTGAAAATTAATTATGTCTTATGTAAGGCACTATATTATTATAGTTTAGGTCGTATAATTAGTTGCAATGCTAAACGAGCCCGCCCCCGGTTGACAAGATAATTGATACGATTTGTGTACGTTCGCTTCGTGAACATAGTATTATACGATATTTATTTATACACTGTATACAGTGTATATAATCAAATCGAAATGATCTGCGGCCACAGCCCCTATAGGCATAGTCTGAACGGTATCGAGCAAAACAATAAATTTATGTACATTAATCAACAATAAATCTTTTTAGAGTAGGTACTTACTAGCTTATGCTTGCGTTTAAGAGGGGAGCCGACTACCGAGTGTGGCAAAAATTTTCTCAAATGAGTAAATATACTATAAAAGACTTGAATTATAAGTTAGTTTTCACTTAACTCTAGCGAGCAAAACGTTAACCTAATTATATATGTAGGTATATTAAGATTCTTTACTTAATTCTTTGCAAACATTTGTATGTTACAGCGTATTTACAAAACTAACATTACTTGTGATTAAATTATCAAAAAACATCTAAAACTTAAATACGACATACAAATATTATTATAATAACAATGCATTTATTTAGTTAAAAATAAATCAATAATTGCAGAATATAAGTAGATTCCGTTAGAGAAAATTCAAGCATTAGTGTTAAGAGGTAAATATTTATTAATATTTACTTACCTTAAAAATTGTTCCAATATGCGTCTGAAAAAAAATACTTTAATGACAAATGAACAAATACTAAACTGCAAAAATAATTGGTGGGGAAATGTTGAATTTTCGAATTATTATTGAAGGTTTTCTTTCACCTCGAGAAATTAACTTTATATTCAAAGTCATGCTCGTTTTTCTTCATAAAAGAATAATATTTTCTTTCTCATTATTAAATGATTCCTTTTTTTATTTTTCCCCGGAGCCTGGTAATGTAGCACTTGACTGTCGGAACATGTCTCCCAATTTGTTGGAGGCCCGAGATTGATTGCACTGGGAATACCACGTACCGGTTGTGACGCCAATTTTCTTTGGCCGTCATCATGGCGGTACCAGTGCGTACTCTCGTGACCCATTTTATTTTGACCACTCGTACAACGCCCCACTAAAATCCATCTCTTGTGGTGTATCCGGAATGGAACCCCTACTGTACTGACCCATTGGGAATATGAGGGCTCAAATATTATTTAAATGACAAAATAATTTGAATCCACTTGGAACGGGAAATGGGACTTTTTGTATGTGATAATAAAACCGTTTATAAGAGTGATATATGGGTTTCCGGTTTTTTTTTTTTATACATATAATTTTAATACTCATTTTACAGTCAAGGGTTCAAGTTTTATTCGCTAACCAATTGAAACAAGATATAAAAATGCTTTTAATGTATAAAGTGTTAAGATAATAAACATGAAAAATTCAATAATATAATAGGTACCAGAGTACCTATATAAAAACGTCTGTGTATAGACAGTAGCGTGGTGAAGGGGGTAATCGAGACTCGAGAGGCCTCTGAGTTTTTCAAGGGGCGGTGGGTGGATAATGGCCAATAAGTGATAATTTAATATTAACTATAGTATTTTAGTAATGACTACGACAGGAATTTACAAATACCTATGACCTTGAATGCGCCTTTATCGGGCTATTGGTGCTGCAGGACGGGTGAAATATTATACTAGCCCCTAAAAAAGTTCACCGCACCTATATAGGTATAAGTGTACAACATAATATATAGTACCTATTCAATGTTCATCGCATAATTTTAAACCGAATAGTGAGTTATTGTATATGTTATTTATCAAAAACAAAATATTTGTTATTACAACATTGCAGAAAATCAAACTATTGATTAGTATGGTTAATAAATAATAATATTATTTTGCACATAATAACATAATGTTCTTAATCTTACACCTTTTTCATTGAGTACCTACACCTACCAATATATGGCTGGGCTAGGTACTTAATTTTTTGTTATAAACATTCGTTTGAATGAAGCCGTGATGTAGGTACCCGCGTTAACTCAAAATCACGCAATATATAATATCTTTCACAAGCAAATGTTATTTTTTGCAGTTGAGAAATACCTATTTTCCGTTACTTGATTAAAATACTATTATCACCTATATCGCAACCCCCGTGGTATCCATACCGTAAATATGTAATAATGTAAGATGCACGTCATACTGGATGTTGTGTATATTTTATGAATTATGAATGTATGTGTGGATAAGTATACTTCCCGGCGAATGATTTGTAAACGTCGCGACTGCGAAAAACGAAAAATGCTGTACCTATACCTGCTACTGCATATTGTATACCTTACTCTGAATTTGAAGACGCGATTTGAATTCCGCGTGACTGGAACGTTTCGTATTTTACACCAAATCCAAACAGTGTATCTTATGTGAGAAACGAACGCAGGTGCAGAAGATATTCGGTGTATACTTTACGGCAAACCGAAGTACGACACATGCTTAGAATTAGAGAATAATGTGGATACCCAAGAAAAAGTTTGGATTCGCTAAAAAGGTCGACGGTCTAACACGTGTTTGCGATTCACTTGTTTTCCCAAGAGCACATTTTCGCCGTCATATCGAACGGTATCGTTAAAATGTCATTTTATTTACAAGATAAAAATAAATGTACGTAGTAGTGCGTACTGTGTACCTGTATAAATATATATATATATATATATATATATAATATTTTGGTATATCTACTCAATAAGCGGATTTATTCGTTACACTGACAAAAAAAGTTAGGATGGAACATAAAAATAGGTAATTGTAATTATCAAACATATAATAATATTATGCACAAAATAGTATTTATAGGCATTAATGTTAATTTTTTATTATATAAAGTACTATATTATACAATAAATATATTATTATAATATACCTACTATTATGTGTAGCCGTGTAGTAATAGTATCCATACACGCGAAATAAGAATATAGATACCATGTGTATCGTATTGAAGCTAATGAACTACATCAGACTTTTGTACTTTATATGCACAGTAACAGTGTATATGTATGTTGTAGAGCATTGATCTTTTTTATTTTAATATCGCTTCCAAGAATACTGTTTTTCTTTTTTTTTTTTTTTGCAAAATAAGTAACCTTAAGAATGTTCTTGGCTTTGCTACGTGCACAGTTCAACAACACTCTAATATTAAAATTCATGAAATGAATAAATATCTTTTTCGTGAATTCTACATTAGTGATGTGTTAACAAAACTTTGAATAATATAATCGTCGCGTGTTAAAAAGAAAATAAAAACTTGAAACTCCATAATATTAGTAGGTATTGTTTATTTTCAGGAGATGACTGAACAAATAAAAATCGGTACTCTGAATTTTAAACATTTTAGTATAATTTTATACATCTATTTAAAAATTTTATTCAGAACATATACATATAAGTTTAACTTTGTTTGAAACTTTTTAAATCACCCATAAAGTGCAATGTTTTTTAAATCAGTGTTTTCATATACTATGTAAAGAACAAAAAGAGTACACTCGATGAATTTTAACGTTTTTAAGAGTGCTATTTAAAATCGATATTTTAAATTGGTTTTCTAACTTTTATTCCTTGAAATAAAATCTAATCATTTTTTATATTTGATAGATTTTTTTTGAACAGGAAAATAATTAGTAAGATATTTCAAGTGACCTAAGTATCATAAATAACACACAACTACAGACTCTTAATTTTCATATCATAATACCGTAATGTAATGTGTCATATTTGAAGCGACTAAGAGGTTATCACGTTTGCATATTATACTATTTATACTCATCAAAATGTACCTACACTTGTTTCAAAAATGTTAGAAGCATATCTTTTTCGGTATTGGGAGTAAATAGTAAATAATAGTAATTTAAAAGATTACGTCTGGAAAAAAAGGTGGAATGATACTCGAAACAGGACAAAAGCAACACAGGGTGTGACGTTGTCAATAATAAAACCCCTAGGGTTGGGAGCAAACAAACAGCTGCGACAGTTCCCACAGACTCATCAACTAAACAAATTATTAAATATTACTAATGCATTCTTCGAAGCAAAAACGGTTCTTTTTTTAATTTCAAATCTTTGTACTGCCTTTTTATTTTATTTTTTGGTCCATTTGAAATATGGTTTTTTTTCATCACCATCAATTCATCTTTATCATTATTATTGCATTACAAACTAATACATTTGATACGGTGGATACGGAATTATTTCATTTTGATACATAAAACCTTGATAGTTTTAAATGACACAAAAGTATTATTCGAATTTCTGAATACGAGTAAGTACAGAAAATAAAAATGTGTATCTAACCCACACGGCACATGGTTGCCAAAAATACTGCAATCGGCGGCGTTCACACTACAGCTATAAGCGCGTCATCGTCAATAGTCAACACAACCAAGTACTTTGTGATAGATATACGATTTCCAAATAGACTTCAAGTTCATCCGAATTTAAAAAATATAAGTTGCGCAAAACATTTTATGCTTTTTCCGTCTTGAAATAAACGCCCACGTAAACGAACTTATACAGACTATAACGACGGGATGCGACAAGGTGAACGCTAGGATCGGATTCACTCGGCAAACATGTCTATTTATAGAGACTTCGTAACCGTATCTACAGAATATTTTATGTTCTTAGTCTCAGTCACTCATTTGCTACTGTACCGTGTGCTACGCTAAAAATACGATGACCAACAACTGTATCGGAAGCTTTTTATCATAATATTGCATACTGAAAACTGGAGTTTGAAAACTGGTAATTTGTGGCCATTTTGCATTTATAAAAATTGTTATTTTATTGTATTCTTTATAAGTATATTTTATTCAAGAAAGAGTGGATGATCAGGAGGCTAAACTTCAAAATTTTATAAAATATATTTATTAAAAACTATTTAGTAAATACAATAGTATATAGATACTCTGCATATTATTACTGTTGTTGTTGTATGAAATAAAGCGGAAATAATCATAACAAAAATATTTTTTATAGGTACCTATATAATATAATGTCATTATATGCGTCTTATATCTAGTATTCAATATTTTGTTTAAACAAGCAGTTATTATTGTATTATTCAAGTTTAAAATGATTAATTTTCGTTCAATTTTGTATTGTTGTAGCGCACAAGTATAAAAAAAACTCAATTCAAAGGATAAGGCAAAATGGAACAGTTTGAGCAACTGCTGACATGCGCAATATGTTTGGATAGGTACAGAAATCCAAAATTGCTACCATGCCAGCATTCGTTTTGTATGGAACCATGTATGGACGGTTTAGTGGACTATGTCCGGAGACAAGTAACTACATATATTATTGTATTATACTAATTTTTATGATACATTTGTATCAATATCAAATATGTTTAATAGTAACAATAATTTAATATTTTATAATAGGTAAAATGCCCGGAATGTCGAGCAGAACATCGAATACCGTACAATGGTGTTCAAGGATACCCAACAAATGTAACTCTACAGCGTTTCTTAGAACTACATATAGAAATTACTGGAGAGTTACCAGATCCAACAAGTGGACAAATAATGAAACGGTGTGGTGTGTGTTCAGAAAAAGCATACGTGACACCATGCGTTCATTGCGAAAAAGATGTATGTTCGGACTGCAAAGGTGCTCATATGGATATTTTAAGGAGAGAAATAGCCCGAATTAATAATCAGGTATAAATTTATTTGTATATACATTTTTGGATTTCAAACATTAATTTATATTATTTTACAGGTTAGGCGGGCGTTACATAGGTTATCAGATATGCTTGCTGGTGTAGAAAAGAATATGTTGACCTTGCAACAAAATTGCACTTCGGTAACTGAAGAAGTAGATGAAATCTATCACAGATTGGCCAAAGCCTTAAAAGATCGTACTGAGCATCTTAGAGGAGAAATAGATCGATACTTAACAACTGAATTAAAAAATTTATGCAATCTTAAAGAAAATTTAGATATTGAAATATCAAACATACAAAGTAATTGTGATCTAGCAGATAAACATATGCAATCGGATGATGTAGAATGGGAAGATAGTGAACTTATGGATGCCAAAGAAATATTTTTGAAAACTGTAGAATTTATAAGAAATTTTGAAACAGAAATTGGTGATTACAGCAGAAGAGCGAAATTTTTAATGGCTCATGACCCAAACCAATTGGTTATGCACGTTGCCAGTTATGGCGAGCTTACTATTCATGCCCCACATCAAGCATTTAATGCCAGTTCAAATTCTCTTCAGGCTCCAAGCCCGGGCCTTATGCGATCCAAAAGTGATCATAGACTTGCTTCACAATACCGACAAGATGAGAGAAATGCATATGAACCAGGTGGTGAGATCGGAGGAAGAGTTTCACCATTAGGCGGTAGAAAATTCGGCGAAAGATATCCAAGTCGGTATTCACGTGGAGATAGAAATGATTATGACGCAGACACTACGCACGACAATGAAAATAGAAGTTCCGCCAGATCTAGAATTAGATCTAGACTAGGTAGACATGGTTTAAATGAAAATACAGACTCTGATACGGATTCGAGATCAGTGCGTTTCTCCGAAACAAATAATACTGTACACCGTGAACGAGAACGTGTCTTAGACACCGAGGACGTGGCTAAAGGTCCTTTGAGTGGGATCACTAGATTATACGACTCTCCTAGAGTTATGAAAAGGCTGTTAGAAAGCGAGAACAAAGATAAAAAAGCTAATGCCGCACCTAAACCCCAACCTCCACCTGCAGTTCAGCAGCCAAAAAAAATTACTCCACAACAAACACCACAGAGACAACTAAGCGAAGACGATGAAATAGCAAGGATAAAACGACAAAACAAAACTGCGTCTACGTCGTCTGATACAGAACGAAGAGATAGAGTCGGTTCAATTAAGAGAGATGACTCGAGAGATTCCAATAG
>PVMI01072892.1:0-12721 GCA_008528875.1 Aulacorthum solani | reverse complement strand
TAAATAAAATAATAATATAATGTATATGTAGGTTTCTTAATAATTTATGTTTATCAGACTGAAGTTTCAATTATTTCCTATCGGAAGAGTTTTTCGGATATTATGATAACATTATTTTATATTTATCATTGCTTTTGAATTCACATAATAAGAATACACAACTATCGAGCCTTGAGTTGAGGGAAATGAAACTCGGATTCCGTTCACTTTTTTAAATTTGTAGATCGGTAGGTACTGTAAATATATGACCGGCACATTAATTATTGTGATAACGATTAAGAAGTATCTCTGAAACCGACATTTTAGTCATGTATAGACTATAGACTATACTTTTGCTATTAAACAGTTACTATAATCAATATTATATTAACCCACATACCAGAATGTTAAAACTATTTTATTGTAATGCGCAGCATCGTGAGGACTACCTACCTATGCAAATAAATGATAATATTTTTATGTATACTGTGTATCTTCGTCCGCGTAATAATAGTCTTTTAAATATTTCCAATGTATAAATTAAAATCATAATAAAAAGATGTTCCATTGCAATATTATGTATAGATGATATTAAATTTGGAATTTAAGCCAGTCGTTTAAATATAATTTACCATATAAGTTTGAAAAACAAAATCATCTTCCTTGTTGCTGACACTGATCACTAAAGTTCTATATGTATATATTACATTAGTTGACAGCAATAAGAGAGTCCCGACCGGCACCGCATATAAGTCTATGACGGAACCCTTAGTTCGACCACCTCTGGTATATAGTATTATTCGGCATGATTACGATACTTTAATGGACTAATCATTATTATTTTTAGAGTCTCGTTTGTATAACAACTACGAATTCGATCATAGAATTATTTAAGTTGAAAACTTTAAACTAAACAAAAAATACACAGGACATAAGTGCAACATTAATTGAACACAACACTAAATTTCCGATGAAAAGCTTAGACCGATAGCGTCTAATGTTATAAAACAGTATTTTATTGGTCAAAACTAGCAAGGTAAAGGAAACCCGAATAATTTCATTTTATTTACTGCTCTACTTTTGTATTTGACAAAATGACTTACTCTTATTTATAATTTTAAATACCCGAGTAGGTTATAATATTTTAGGTATCTATTATTATTTTTAATTTAACATTTATTTAAGTTTTTTAACGATGGCCCATATTATGAATTTATTATTCTAAAGCATTGTAGTATGCTTATTCAAATTTAGAAGTTTGATATAATATGTTATATTTCAAAGATAAAATTTTAGAGAATTATAAGATTTATTTGAGAAGGTGTCCTCCACTAAACCATTTGACAAATATAATCTTTTAAATAATGAATTTTATATGTATGCATAATTGTTAAAATTTAATAGATTAAAAATATGATTTATAAATTACACAGATATTTTAACATTTAATTTAGTTATATGAAATCAAAATATTCAAAATTGTTCAAAACAAAAATATATAGATTTTTTGTTATAATATGTTAAATTTGTTTTTTGTAAAACAATATTTTCACAAGAAAACTGTTTAAAATATTTTATTTTGTGGAAAACAAAAGAAAATTGTGTCTCATAGAAAAGTACATATTATTTTTTAGTTGAACATTTCACCTGCCACACGAAAAACTTATGATTTTTCACTCAAGATACTACTAACTGAGTTATTAAAGTTATTATTTACTTAAAAACCACACTGTTTTTTTGTAATTTTCGAACCACGTTTTCCGTAATTCTGTCCAACGTGCTTTATTTAACATAATTCAATTCTGAGTAGAGTGAGTAACCTAAATATTTGGGACAAATGAATATAAGGATTAGTGTGAAACATGCTAAATGTGGGGACGCAAGGGTTCATTATAAAGTATTTTCGGCCGTGGACCAGTTTGAGGTTAAGCGGTCAATAAATACCGTATTATAAAAAAGGACAACCAACCTTTAAAGCTACAAACTGCAGTAATGGAGTGTAAATTGACCCATGGCGGCTAACAAAGATTTCCTATACTAAGAAAATAACACACATACAGACACACATAACTCTTTGAATACTCTCAGTGAATGCAAGTTTAAGTGTTTATATATTCAAAATGGATATTTAGTAAGGATATTAATACCTATTGATATGACGACAAAAGTCTCAAGTGTATTTTTATTAAATTGTTCTTAATACGTCAATACGAGTACAATGGCAATATTAGATTTTTATTATCATTACCTTTACTATTATCAATACTCATACTGGTGTTTATTAACTATATTGACTATTTGAATTATTTTTTTTGCCATGTTGTGTATTATAGATTTTACTAGTTGTTGAAATTGAAATGTATTTACTTTTAGATATAGGTACATGAATAATCAATGTTAAAGTTGAAAGGATTATTGGTTGATCTGTTCTTGAGCTATAAGCTAATAATATTAATGAAGAGTAAGTATGTCAAAAGTCAATACAGATATGAACTGAATTGTATAATTATTATTAATAAAAGAAATTATAAAGTTATTTTATTTATTTAAAAGGTAAAGAAATGAAATCACTGTTCATATAAAATTATTTAAAAAAAACTGAAAAGTACAGTTCATGGTTCAGTATCCAGCAGCTGTAGTTGTAACCACGTATTTAAGGAAAATCAAGACCGCATGTTTTCCATCTAACTGTTTCAGAAGTAGAAAAACTTAGTGGTAACAAAATAAAATAAAATAGTACCACAAGTAATTATAACAGGACGAAAAATATCAGTATATACATTTTTATCATTTAAATTGTATTGCTTTTGCGTCCAAATACAAATTTTTTTGTTGATCGATTTAAATTTAATTTGTATTCCTATTTAAAATAACACACATTGTTTATTGGTATAATAGACTGAATCATAATTACATAAAATAAAACTTATAATTATTAGCAATAATACCTTCAAATAATATGTTTTGTCTCGTGTTTTGTAAAAATCCAGAAATTCAAGTTTGCAATTTTCAAATTGAAGAGTTGGGTAGGATTAAACTGATCACACAATGGAGACCCCGTGGACAATTTTCCATCTGAAAACCATTCTTTACTCATCTAAAGAAAAGAAACTTTTTGTAGGTAATCTTTTTCTCTGTGTAGCAATTGAGATACCAACTATCGATATCGAATAGAATATCATCATTGTTATTCTTACTCTATAATAGGCACAAATGGTTTCGGTAGACATATTAGTAATACATTATTAGATATCTTATTGTTGGGGAAATAATTAAATATAATTTTGAACAAGTCACAAAATTACCAAATGGGGAACTTAATAATAGGTGCAGTGAGTATGTTTAAATTTAAAGGAAGACATATTAATTTACACTATTATTTATAGGACGATTGTAAACTTCGCCAGTTTTTTTACCTGTAATGGGTACATGGAAACTCCGCCAGTGTCAAGGCCTTACTCATGTAAAACGTTCTAGTATATCTTGACAAAATAAAGTCAACAATTACAACAACAAAAAGATAGTGTCAGAGAATGCTATAAATAGTTTAAGTAATAATGGATTTATATTAGACTTAGAATATCTGCAAATTGTATCTTATCATTTTTTTCCCAGTTTAAAATATTATAACATACATTTACATAGGTAACATAAAAATATCATGAATTATATAGGTAACATATTTTATGATAGTTAAATGTTTAATATACTTACTTGATTATTCAAATATTCAAACATATTATATTATGATAATAAATAATAATAGGTATAATAGCATTGATAAGAAACAAGAATAACAATTTAGTTTATTACAGTGTAATAATGGCATACTATTAAGGCTAAATATACATTTTTTATTATATAATAATGGAGCAAGTGTAGTAAATGTTCATTACTTAAACATATTATATAAAACATATTGCAATTAAGGTAGCGCCTTCTGTTAAATATAATTGACTTACTACTTGTAGGTACTTACCTATTATTATATCTACTATAATTCTACAAAGCAATAATTTACTATCTACTTGTTAGTTCCAGTAATTTTGTTTGTTTACAAGAAACTTTTAATATTAAAATCATGTTAGTAATTTGAAAATATTTAACTAATGTCAGGGGAAAAAATCGTATTTCATTTTGAATAAGTTTGTTGAATTTCAAGAAATTCGTATTAAGGTCGAATTTAAATAATATTATTATGTACCTACCCACTACTTCTTTTTTATTTAAATATCATTATTAATAATATCTCGTATTGTGTAAATATATGAATGAAATATCGAATCGAACCATTTTACATGTCTTAGCAATGGAAAAAATTTTTTTATTAGAATGTATTTACTATTTGTATATCACAAAAATTAATGTTGCGTAAATGGATTTCTTGTGAATGTAATGTATTAGAGCATTATAATATGTCTGTGTAACGGTAGGTATATTAAACCCTTCTCAAAGTCACACTTTTTAGTACCTATTCATCCATTATAAAGATACTATATATTTAAACATAAATTATGTTAATTTTTATATTTAAATATGTGCGTGTGTGTGTATTACCTAAATCATAGTTTGTTCAGTGTCTTATTGATATGTGTCTTGGTGATATGAGCATCCTGCTTACCGTCCTGGTGAATTTAATGCACTTATAAACCATAAAATATACATTTGCTTATAGACCAATACACCTAGAAATATAAATAACGTCGTTGGATGTAATGCGAGGTATTCGGTTAGTTTAAACGTATTTATCTTGTTCAAGAACAACAACTATCGATAACATGTGATGAGTACCTGATTATTTAAATTGTATTGTCATTATACTTTCAAGCTTAAATTGAGCTCACCATTCGGTGTGATCGTTTACATTTTATTTTAACCTTTTAACTCAGCTATTAACTGTCTGTATATTACCGTGTAATGATCTCGTATTCTCTTTTTGTTACTTTTTATAATTTATAGATGATTAAAAAAATGTATTGATTATATTATTAAATTTACGATAAGCAATTTATATGCCTGCCATTATCATTAAATTTTAAAATAATAATCGGACAGTTATGTTGGATTATATTTCATTTGAAATGGTAATTAATAAAGTACAGAAGTTATATAAAAAATAATTAATATTAAAAACATCGGCAGGCCCGTGGTTTTGCGACATTTTTTATGTCAAAAAGTTTCTTTTTTTTTTTTGTAATTATAGAACTTACTTACTTTGTGTTTTTACTACCTTCTCGTCTTTGTTATCACCTCTTCAGTCACAATTTAATGTCTACATTTTTGTTGAATATAAAATAATAATGTTTAGTAAAACAAAAAAAATGACACTGTGTCTGCATCGATACTCTATATACGTAGCTCATTATTGCAGTTTAATATCGATTTGCTCGTGTATAAAGAGCGAACTGAAAATGATGAGAACAAAATTCTAAATTGACAGTAGTATGGCAGTGGCCATGTCTTGTTGGAGACACAACAGAGCTCTCAGTGTATACTTGATACTCGTCGCTGTTGTCGTCCTTCCGTCGCATGTCGCCCCGAAACAGGATTTACTGTTAAATGAACGATAAAGTCATTAGAAACGTTTTCTGTTGTTTGCTGAATAAATCAACTACAAAAAAAAAAAAAGAAAAATAATAATAATTATAATAATGGTAATAAGACGGCGGCGTAAAAGTCGGACATTTACACGAAGTGAAATAATTTACAGATGTTTCCGCCTTTTCATTTTTATATATATATACGTATAATATTATAATATTCGTTTTTCTTGATAACCGAGAAACGTTATAATTTAATGTTCTATTTTTTTTTACCACCCTGACCATATTAAACGTTGGAATCCGTTGTTTTATCACACAGACCGACACACAGTATTATATATTATTAATATGTAGACCACGTCGCTAAATAATTTATTATAATATATTATATTTTAAATTATATAATTCCAAAATCATTATTCCATTAACACCCGTTAATGCAACATTTACTCTGCATAATATTGTATTCAATTTTCATCAACTAAATGTTTTTGGGGGCCGATGAGTTCACATTTAAAATGATTTTGGCGGTGGCCTCCGACTATCGAAAGTAAAAAACGGGATCTATGAGTACTATACAGAGAACCTCGCAGCGTGAATTCTACAAGCATTGAGTTAAGAATTATTTAAATATTATACTGTACATTACACGAGTTTGGATTTATTTAAATATAATTTAAATCATTTTAAGGAATTTTCTTTTTATTATTATTATTAGAGTAAATGCCTTAACCATAATATTATGTTAATTCAAACGGAGAAAAAGAGGGTTTCGCAAGAGTTTTTTTTTAGCTATCGGGATATTATTCTCCAAGGAACGACATATTTGGTGACTATCTTATTCCCGTGATATATATTTATGCATAAATATAAAATAACAAAAGATTGAACATTAAAATGATTCAACAAATAAATTATTGTTTATGATTCAAATATTTCTTTGTTAGACGAATGTGATATCGTTAAACTATACGAACTCGTGTTTATAATAATATGAACAATAGTAATATTGCATTTATAATACATCTTTATTAATTTTTATATTTTGAAAACTTGCTACTAAAAAAAATGTTTTAAGTTAGTTGATTATTATTGTGATAAAGAACTTTGTCAGTATTATATTACAATAAAAATAAAAATAAGTTTATTTTGAAAATTATTGTCGGGTTAGTGGTTAAGAAAAATATCGGATAAAATATGACGTGTACGGGAGAGAGAAAAAACCAAATTGAAAATAAGGTACCCCATAATTTACACTAACAAAGATTGACTCGGACGGTACAATTGTGTATATCTAGTGACGATGAAATATTTGCACTGGTTTAACGAAAATGATTCTTCGGGTCTACCGTCAATTTGAACCGTAGTCTGTTTATCTGTTTCGATACTTTAATAATATTTGCCGTGTACTTAAAAAACAATTTTGTTCTCTTTGTTTAGGATCTCCATTCTGGTGTTTGCTGGACATTGTTCCGATCAAAAATGAAAAACGAGAAGTGGTGTTATTCCTGGCTTCGCATAAAGACATCACGCACACGAAAATGGCAGAAATGCACGTGGGCATGGACTACGATCCAGGTAATACTAATCGTCGTACAATATTTAGATACATAAAACGTCCTGTGGGATTTAAGCTATAGTATCCTAAAATTGATGTAAATGTATATTATATTATGGAGGGAGATCCATTGAAGTTTCCGGTCGAGTTAACCGCTTAAAACAGCTATGCAAATATTTATTTTTCGTGTGCATTTGGTCAGGAAGTATATTTTCTTGGAAGTACAAAGATACGTAGGTATGGGTTTATTGAAAACTCACGACATTTAAAATGTTTTGAGCAATGCAGTTATTAAAATATTAGGTATAACTTATTCATATTTAGCAGTGATTTTTTTTGTTAACATGTATTTGACATGAGTAATCATGAGTATTTATTTAAAATTTACATTCCGTAATCATTAGTTTCTAGGCATACACAAAAAATATACATGTGATTTATTTAAAATCGATGAATGAAAAACAATTTTGAAGTAAATTACTATTAACTACTTTTAATATATTATTTAATATTCATACCATATACATTATAACTTATTACGTCGTGCATTGTTTAAAGTAATATGACCTATTATTTATACAGTTTCATTCTGTGTTCAATAAATTTACTTAGATGTTTTTTTTGAAAATGTTTATTTATTTTATTTCACTAAAGCCGCGGCAAGTATTAATATTATTCACATAAAGTTTAATCAAAAATAAGCATAATATCGTAAATATGGAAAATATAAATTACAAATCGAAAACTAAAGAGTAGGTAACAAAAAAATAACGTCACGATAATAGTATCGAGGTCCGATGGAAGTCAGAAAGTTTATTATGAGGTACAGTTTAATATCATTGGAAAATAAAATGACTTTTGCAAAATAATGTTATACAATCCAATAACAAGTAAACAAAGAAGATGAAGGTCAAGATGGTTAGGGCATAGGCCACATACGATTGTATGATAATGATAAATCGGAGAGGATATCGTTGATACAGACAAATGGTATTCATGTGGTAAGGTATGACATAAACCAATAGAGAATAGGATCACCATTGTTAATTTTACCTAAAGTCTAAAGTATTAATAATTCGACAGTGATAAACAGTATTGAATGCTTTTTAAAAGTCGGTAAATATAATATACTATAAACTTGAAAATTAACTTTGAGATTATCAATCTACTCGTGATGATAGATTTTCGGGCTAGAAGCCAAGCTGATTATTATAAATAATTATGAGGTGGTCGAGACTGCTCTTGATACATGAGTCAAGGGGTTCAAAAATTTGGCCACACGTTAGAGAATGTAGATTTACCTATAGTTCAAAAACATCAGTTGGGTAACCAGATTTAAGGATAGGAATGATCGAGCAGGCTTTCCACACGACTCGTAGATTCCTTCGTTTTGGGAACGTCAAAAGAGAAGAAAGTGAGAATAAGACAACGACGCATAGTAGTAGTAATGTAAACGGGTATAAATGTTATCTGGTTCGATAGAATGGTTGTTTTATTAATGAATCTAGAGAGCAGGGAAATTAAAAGATAAGTGTGTGTCATGGTTTGTATTAGAAAGGAGTTGGTGCCAAAGGAGGGTTGAAAACTGGGAAAAATAAATTAGATAACAGTTGACTTGGAGGGAAGTCCTCTACCTTATCAGAAATGTTAACAGTGTTACTATTTATACATTCAACACATATATATTAACGATTAGCCTACATTAATCAATTAATCATAATAATATCATTCGTTTGAAGTTAATAATGACATATATATTATAATCACATTCGGGTATCACATTCAGTTTGTGTCGGTACGATGTTTAGATTATTTCGTTTTCATAACCGTGCCAATTATTTTAACAACATGATATGATAGTAATATTTGAACTCTAGTGCATTAAAAAAAAATTTTTTAACAATACATTATTATTATTGCTGTAGAGGTTTACATTTTTTAGTTATCTTTAATTTTTGTTTCGAAACATTTCTCTATTTGACGTATTTTAATAGATTTTACCATTCAATTTTAACGAATTACAAAATCGTTTGATTAAGTTGTATCTAATGAATTGATAGTTTAAATCTCTGAAAAGATATAAAAATGGATTCTAAACCATAATTATTCAATAAGTTTATAAACGATTGTCAACCCAATAAAAATGTATAGGTACTTATAAATTATGTAATATAATATATTTATCGTTATAATACAGTAGTATATACCACTCAATAAATAAAACTGCATTACTTTAGAAAGTGGGTTTTAAATCAGTCGTTATATATTTTGGAAATAATGGTATATTTTATAAAAAAAATTATGATGTACGTATCTATTAGCTTGTTAGATACTCGTTTAAGCCCTATCAGATATTCTGTTGGTAATAGTTGTAGTTGAATTTTTGAGACCTGTCTCGTAAGATTGATAAATTCATTTTTATTGAGTGTTGACGGACAGCACTAAAATATATATACCAGTTATTGATTCAGCAAAAGGTTCATAGATTTACTCGAGTAATGTGTAAAATGAATTTTAAATATATTCCGAACAGTATCACTTTTTTTTTTGGAAATTATTCAGTTATAGCTCCAGATGAGAAAGAAGAAGTTGTAGTTTATTTAAAGATCAAGAATACTTTTTTCTTGTTTTTGATAGTACTATTATTTGTATATTTGGAGGAGAGTTTTGAAAAAAATCAAAATTAATGGAATGGATCTAGAGTGTGGAATATATTTAAAAAAAAAACTTTTTGGTATGACAACAATTTATATGACACACTACGTCGTACTAATTTTATGATAATTTAAAGCCTTACACGGCTTATGATGATTAGTAACTATCATAATTCAAAGAACCTTGTAAATATTTAAATTTAAAGTAAATAATTTGAATGGGATTTGTTTTGTTTTAAATAGGCAAAGTTCTACAGCCATATTGTAACGTACAATTACTTTGTGTCTTAAGCTTTGAACATGTTAAATGATTTATCTTTATTTTTGCTGCTGAATTGTTGATATTATAAATTGCTTATCTTAATTCCCAAACTATAATAATCTTAACGTAATGACATTTGTTCAGATAAAAATAAAGTTTATACTCGTGTTAGTTTCGTGCCGCTGGGTCGGGTGTCAGTTTTTGTAGTGATATTAAATTTGAAAAACAATGATAAATCGTCACATCTGAAATAGGAGATTTTGAGCCTAAGCTGGGTAAACCCAAGCGTTTGCTAGAACTTCTTCATTTATTCTAGTTTAGTAAATCTGAAAGTTATCTTTTCAAATAACTACTAGTGCCAATACTCTTATCTGCCTAGGAATAATTAAAACTATTCGATCACTCTTCTGCACAAACAATTGTAATACTGTACCTATCTATTATCGAATAGTTATACATTCTGAATGAGTTATAAAATATTATAATGTACGCCTTAAAATATTAAACTTTATTAAATATATTATAAATAACTAACCTTGTTTATCGTCAAATGCTTTTTTATCCAAATAGTAAAATAATATAAGTCAAACATATAACTATTTAAAAACATTAGAATATACTAGACAAGTAATTATTGTTTTTACTAATTAAAATTAAAACAAAAGTTATTAAATTTTAAATAGTTGATGTATACAACTTAAGCTTATAATATATACATAATGTAAGCTGCATGATGACAAAAAATTATATTATAATAATAAATAACTAACTAAAAAACTGAATAAAACTTTTATGGTCTAAACAATTAAAATTATAGGTATTAAAAGTATTTTTTTTAACCATCAACAACTAAATAAGTAGGTATAAAAGTTGGTATTTTTACCAAAATAGTTTTTATATAAAATATATATATATATATATATATAAATTTACAAATATCCAAAGTAATTTCACACATATAATTATATTTAATAGGATTTTGTCACTTTTCAAAATACAATGTTATGGACATTTTCAACAAAAAATTAAAATCTTCAACCACATTTATAAACAAATAGCGTCTTTGACCCATTCGAAATCTTAAACTAATATTGAATGTTTTAGTGTGATGGTATAAATAATTTTTTTTTATCATATAAATATTGAAAAGGCGTGCAAGGTGGTTATTTCAACTTTTTCAAAACTTTTTGAACCGCAAAATAAATATTAGACAATATCATATTTCAGTAGTTAGTTCCATTCATCAAAATAGCGGTAATAGCTCTATTTAAAATTTTATGAATTTCAATGTTGGGAATTTGTGATAAAAAAATTTATTGTAAAAAGTTATTAGTCTGGAATTGCATTAAACATTATATTCTAAGCCACAGAAAGTGAACACTCTGATTAGTATACGGAAGGTTTAATTTATATATGTTTTAGTTTAAATAATTCAATTTTGAGTATATTTTTTTGTAAATTGTTTTATAGAAAAAATAGTTAATTAGGTACCTGGTTCTATTATACATTAATTTTGCATTTCAAAATGAATTTAAAATCCATAATAGTTTTCAAATATGAAGTCTATTACTGTAATTTGTAAACTTTTATGGCAAGCTGATAGGGCTTAAGAATGAGTAAATTCAATTTATTTTTTATGATTAACTATGTCATCAGTAGTTTTTAATTCGATTTTTTTTCAATAGAAAATAAATATTTAAAACCATTCTTCCATTGTTCCACTTAGGTTCTTTCAATATAGATTATAATCTTTAAGTGCTTGAATGAGGATGGTGGATTGGTATAGAATATTTTGTTGGCATAATTTATTTTACAGATTTTAAAATTAACAATTAGAAAATGTACCATTATGTAGGTATGCTACTTTTTAAGAATTTTTTCGGGCAATACAAAATATAATTTTGACTTAAGGTATTTGTGTATATTAGAATACATAAACAATGCTACCGCTTTTATATAGTTTTCAATTACATAATACATTGAACAAATTCATATGACACAAATATGATCCCCACTTACCACTGGGAATTTATGAATTTTTTAAAAACTCACTAAATTTCTTAAATTTGATCTTGGTATTCCACTAATAGAAAAATATCAAACTAAAAATGCTTATTAAAGTATATGATTAAATTAAATTATAATATAACTATGTTAAAAAATATATCACACACATAACTTCGTATCTATGTATAAAAATATAATTAATCAATTGACCAATCAACGTATTGCCAATACCATTCGGTCAAGAAATTTTGCACTACCTATTTTAAGATGTTTTGCAATTTTCAGTTCCTCATAATATAATTTAGGCAAGTACAAAGACAGGATTTGGGTAAATTAAATCCGTAACGTGGAAATTGGGTATCAAAATTAATATGTGATTATGATGCTGGGTTAGTTGTGGAAGTTCTTATCCAATCGTCTATAGTTTTGTTTTTAAAAATTTATAGAGCACAATAAGAGGAATATGTTTTAAGCACAGTATTCATAGTTACAAATCTAGTCCCAAAAAGTTCAGAAATGAAATAGAAAACCTTGGAAAATATAGCCGGGGTTTAATCTAGCCAGATTTTATACTGTGAACGTTTAAAAAAAATCGTCTACTGCACCAAGGGCTCTCCAGTGTTTAAAATGTGCAGTGTTGATTACATTTGTTGTTAAGTTTCTCGGCTGGAGGTAAACCTAAACCGATTTTCTTCCGAAGTTATTACTCCTAAGCCGA
>PVMI01072849.1:0-15040 GCA_008528875.1 Aulacorthum solani | reverse complement strand
ATTTAAAAATTGAATCAATGAGGTATAGTGCATTATTATCTTTTTCCTAAATGTCGATGGTTCTGACATGTGTAGAGAAAAGTTATAAATTACACTTTTACCCAGCTAAAACATAATTCCACTGACGGCGCTTTGTATAGGCAAATGTGATGCATAGCCGCATAGGTTCGTAGATTAATATTGTACTCTATCTCTGAGTGAGCTTAATAATTTTAATTATAATAACAATGTAATAGAATATATTTTGCATAACAATAATGATGAGTCTAAAGATTTTTATAAAAGATGCCACAACCACCTAAGTACTCACTACTCATAGTACGAATCTTCTTATCAAAAATTTGGCCTTCCCTACTGTAGGTACCTGGTAATCCCAAAACTCCTAAAGCGCAAGTAGTGTCTTGATTTGTTATACAAAAAAACTATAAATATTATGATTATAAAGTTAGTATAAAGTAATCATATTGGAAGTGTCATCAATGGGTGACATTAAATAATGTTAACCCGGCACATTTGTTACTTCTAGCTTATATCCTTATTGTATCAAATACTATATAAATTACTGGAATTTTATAAATTTACCATATAAACTATATAGTCTATAATTATTCATTTCCATGAACTACAGTGATTAATAAGTGAGTATCTATAGTTAAGTACTTAAGTATAATTGTGGAATGCAGCAAGAATATTTTTTTTTCAAAAAATGGATGTGTGCGTAATATTTTTGAACTGAATGTGCTCTCAAAATACTTATGTGTGCCTAACCTATTGTAAACAGCAAAATATAAAACAATATGGGAGACGTATAAAAGTCGAACAGGCTGTAGTGACATACATATATGTAGGTATTACGATTTAAGATAAATATACTCAAATCGTGTTAGGTATTCTGGAGGTATATATTAATATATAATTCTCTGCATGTTTCTTTGAGGGTTCGTTGATTAAAAATCAACTGCGAGCCGAGCCGTGCGAACAAAAGAATGGACGCTGCGGTAAAGGATTTGAGTGAAACTTAGTGGCCGTATAGCCGTAGGAAAGCATTATACCACAGAACAATATATATACATTATATATGATTATACCTACCAATTACCGTATTATACGAAGTGATCCATTTAACGTAAGAAACCACTTCAGATTACTTCAGAAAACGCTTAGGATTTTAATTTAATTTTATGAACTCGTCATCATATTATAGGATAAAAATTATTGTATAAGATCTATGTCACACTTCAATGGTCTTATGCGCACATTTGGTGCCACTGATAAACAGCTCGTTACCACTTACCATCATTGATAATAATGGTTTATGGTATGTGATCATAATATGTCCATAGCTATGATTAAAATATGTTCTTATCATCCATCCTGTTGCCAGTGACGCCTGTCCGATGCGGCAATGCCCGAGCATAATATGGAGCTGTTACAATTCATAAGCATCAAACACGTGGATTGTGATTCGAGTCTAGAGATTTGTGCTGTAAGGAAAATGGATGTAATGCTGAACGATTTACCAACTACCTCGTGTCTGAGTGCCTGGGCATGGCGGTTGCAGGTCCATATTCAGCATTTGTATGTTGTAGGCTACGGTTGAATAATCAAGTGTAAAAAGTGAATAATATAATAGTATAACAGCAAAAACATCAGAAAAATAATACAGTATTCAATTGTATTCAGTATTGTAATTCGTAACGATAAATCTTGCAACCTAAGAATTATTGTTTATGATAGCATACTGAATTTTGATATTTAGTGACATTAAAATGCAGCAAACTAACTATATGACCATGTGGTTTTGGTACTTACGATTTGGTACGTATATTTTATTTTTACCAATTATTTTTAGCAATTAGTTACCGATATTAGTATATTGTATAGAGTCTATTTAAATGTCACTTAAAATATTTTGGTGAAATAAGAAGGTACTTATACAAAGTAGCTCTGTAGATAGGTTTATCATAAAATAAGTTACTTTTTTTTTGTTGCAAAATATCCATGTTACCTGTGTAATCAGATATATTGATTAGTAACGAAAATCTCGTTAAATATTATTAATGAATAATGATCATCAAGTCCAGACTTGGGGAAGCTAATCAAAATGATATACCTATCCTTTTCAACAACACATTAGGGGACTGATCCCGATCATCCAGGCACCTATAAACATTTATTATTTTCCTGATTTTTGACATTAATTTTGTCATTTATAAATGTAATGCTTGTATATTATAATGGTGTGAGGGTGTCATACAGCCATACAAATTGGTGTAGCCAATTTAATTAGTAGGTAAGCAAGAACCGTGTTTCATTTGTTATTTCAAAACTTCAGTATGAAGTGTGATGAATGCTAATAATTAATAATAACTTGAGCAAGGACTTTTTCATGTATGTCCATATTTTTATGGTTGATCTCATGACAAAATACAGAGGTACCTTTGTCAGCAACAACACTTTTTTGAATTTTGTTTGTGTATCTCTGCTTTTTCCTATGTGTTAGGTTCTCTGAAGTTTGTGTTTTGATGTATGTTACCAATGAGTGGCAGAGAACGTAACACAGTAAAAAGTGGGATTAGAGTAGATTAGCTAAGTATTAAATACATTTTACAACATTGATGAAACTACCAACATTTAAAATACATATTTAATTTATGTTATATTAACAAATTTGGGCTTTTTAGTACACTATTTTGGTTTCATTACAATAAGGTCTTAGGTTTCATTCATACTTTGATAATTAATTGGAACAAGTAGCTACAGGATGAATTTCTATGTGTTATAAATTGCCAAATAAAAGCATAATTAATAATATTAAAGTTATTTAAGCATTTTGGTTATTATGTACCTAATACAAAAAATTAATCCAAAAACACTGTAAAATATAGTAATATTATGGCTACCAAACATATTTACTATGGAATCTATCAACTGAAAATTTAACTTAACCAATCATTTTCTTAATATTTAATTTAAAGAAAAATAGTAAAAGTTTGTTGTTTTAATTAAACTCTATCTTACAATTTTTCTTAATATTTTATTTTAGTTGCTTTATTTATTAGTGTATTGTTGAAAAACAAATATTATTAAAAATCTATCTCTAAAATATTATTAAAATCACTCATAAATTATAATCTTAGTTATCAATTAATATATAATGGAAATATAAAAAAATATTTGCCACTATCTATGAAGTGATTTTTTTATTAATTTAAAATAATCCATTCTTTGATTTATTCTTAATAAACATGTATTGTTCAAAATTCAAAGCTTCTTAAGTTAACATAATTAGAATATTATTAAAATCGCCAATGATTATAATCTAAGTTAGCAATGATTAAATAATGAATACATTTAAAAGTATTCGTCACTACCGATGAGGTGATTCAATAAATAATAAGTACCAGTACATTTATCAAATTCATATAGGAAAACTGATATTATCAAATATTAAATGTTATTAAAATCACTAATGATTATAATCTTAGTTATCAATGAAGAAGTAATGAATAAATTAATAGTATTCGTCACTACCTATGAAGTGATTTAATAGATAAATAATAGGTTCAATATTCATCAACTTAATGTAGAAAAACTGATACTATTAAAGTATTAAATATGGTCAATCAAATATTATTAAAATCACTAATGATTATAATCTTAGTTATCAATGAACATGTAATGAATATATGAATTAATATTCGTCACTACCAATGAAGTGATTTTATTTATTTAAAATGTTTCAGTATTCAACATAATGTTATAAAAATAGGTATTAGGTATTAAAAAGTAATTACTTAAATATTATGGCTGTCTTACTGTATAGTAAACATTTTGCCTGTGAATTCACGAGTATAGTAGTGGTATACAAATATAGTATGTGGTCTACCAAAATAAATAAAAATGTAACCAAATTTAATGTTTTTCAAGAAAAAATTTTAGTATGTACCGACACAAATTCATCCAGTCACGTATGGTTTTGGACGATCTACCAGTTAATGACATAATAGTTTTATAACTCTGAGTCCAGTAGTACACTAATTCTAACTGTTGACTAAGGCTTAGTCCAATATTTAAGTATCCATTTTTGTCAATATAAGTCCAAAAATCATTATCCTTCCTACAGTTGTACACAATTATGATTTAATAAACTGAAAGAATATAATAATATAATTTTCTCACCTTCATCTATGTGTTGTTTGACATCCTTTTCTTTTACAACGTAAAACTCTCCTTTCCTTATCCCTCTCTTAAGACACAAAGTGTTGACCAAACTGTATCTATTAAAGTTAATATTAAGCCTGTTGCCCGTGAAAAAACATATATGACTACTATATGACAGCCAATATTATTAAAATCACTAATGATTATAATCTAAGTTAATAATGAATAAGTAATGAATAAATTAATAGTATTCGTCACTACCGATGAGGTGATTTAATATATAATAAGTAGTTCATTATTCAACTTAATGTAGAAAAACTGATATTATTAAAGGATTAAATATGATCAATCAAATATTATTAAAATCACTAATGATTATGATCCAAGTTTGTAATGAATAAATAATGAATACATTTAATAGTATTCGTCACTACCGATGAGGTGATTTAATAAATAATGAGTAGTACATTGATCAACTTAATGTAGACAACCCAATAATTTTAAATTAATTTTTATTGTTTATTATGGAATTTACATGTATTGTTTATATTGTAAATGTTCTTTGTATTTTGAATTTTGTAACAATTTTATTTGAATGTTTATACTGTGTTGGGTAGGCAATAGACCGTGTCAGGCTGTTTGTTTTAAATAAAAGTTGTTTCTCTCTAATTAGGTGTTGAGTTTATTCTTAAAATCACTAATAATTATAATCAGGATTTTTTTTATAAAGAGTTTTATTCTTTAAATTACCCAAATGTCTTACAATATATGTTTAATAATTGTATGTACAGTAGGCTCTGTGTATTACACTCAAATTTGCATGGAACGACCCTCATATATCAAAATACATTAAAAATAATAATAGGTTTTAAAGGTCCACAAACTTGTAAGTATGATTAACTATATAGTGATCAAATCCAAATCTCTTAATAATTCAGTGTTTAAATTGTGGTACCCTCCTGAAGTATATTCTTGATTGCCATTAGAAGAGCTCCTGTTTTTCTATTTGAAACTTTCATTATTAAAAAAATAATAATAAATATCCACCATACTTTCCACATTGGAAAGTACCCTCCCAGTGTGATTTTTTATTTTAAAAATAAACTTTCATCGATCTGTATAATCAGCCCTTAGTTCACATATTATTCTTTTGGTTAACTTTTGATAGCCATTCCACATCCTTCACTTAAGTTATTGTTCCAGCCTTGTATTTTCTTTTAAATTTAATTGTTGTTCATACCTGTTAATATTTGTCCTTTCATGTACCCTGCCATGTATAAATTTAAGTGCAGTTGTAAAAGATACTTGTGATTTAGCTAACTAATTACCATTACGTATATTTACCTTTCTTTGGCATTTTTTCATACTGAATTTCCAAAATATAACTTGGCAAGAGATTGTTTAAACAAATTTGTACACTTTACATAACTCCGTGTTTTTGGAAATGTTGGACAGCTGCTTCTCTGACAATGGCAAATTAAAAATAATATTTGTTAGCTGGGTGCTGGTACTGTAATACCGTATAGTAAACGGAGTAGCTGAAGACTACTATGAACAATAGGAACCTAACAAATCACCGTCAGCTGTCAAAACAAATGGTCTAATGGAGACCGTTTCCTATACAACGTAGTTGTAATAATTTGGAAGTACCTATGTATAGTATAGTATATTAATTAGTTTATTTTTCAACTTATTATTGAAATAAGAGACAGTAAATTAAGTAAATAATACTACTTAATTACTAAAAATTCTAAATTATAAGTCTTACAAGTTGTAGCAACTAAAGTCAACTAAATAAATATAAAAATAAATTAAACAATATTTATAGATACTAAGTAATAAGTAGTTTGTATATTCTAAGGAGCCAAGAAAGGTATATTTATATTTACAATTATGTTAATATTTACATTTTTATAGCATAACAATACAATACAAATATATATAGGGGTGAAGAAATTACATATCATTATATTCATATAGGTAGGTTGGTTTACAAATAATACTAGGTAATTTACATATTAAAGAATCTACCTGAATCAGATTAACTAACACATAATTTATGAAAAGGTTTTCTAAAACATATTTAAATCAGATAATAGAAATATATATAGGTGGAAGATACTTTATACATACATTTACCCATATTGCCTTACAATAATGTGTTTGTTATGGAAATTACATGATTAAGAAGGTCTGTTGGGTTGAACCCTAATGTGATTATCACTCAACCAAGTATAAAAGAAAATGTTTTGTGAGAGAATATTCAGTTTGTTGAAATGCATTGCCCAGAGCAGTATATCAGAGATAATGGTATGCAACGGAGAGATGCCAAAGATATCTCAAATATATATATAGAAAAAATGGTATGGAAATCGAATGAAATAGTTTTAGACATAGGATGTGGACCAGGCGATGTAACCTCAGATATTCTTTATCCTTTTTTAAAAAATAAAATCAATCAGTTGGTTAGTTTAAGTTACTCAAAATATTTTTTCAAATAGTTAGTGTTAATATTAATATATTATTTTTTTTAGGTTGGTGTTGATAAATCCATAGAAATGGTAGAATTTGCTAAAAAAAACTATGGATGCTCCAAGATGGATTTCAAAGTTCTGGATATTGAAAATGCCAGTGACTGCTCTTTTTATTCATACAGATTTAACAAAATATTTTCATTTTTCTGCTTTCACTGGGTTCATAATAAAGTTGATTCCTTGCTTAATATGCACTCAATGTTGAAAAGTGGTGGAGAAATTTTGGTTAACTTCATGTTAATTAATCCATTTATTGAATTGTATAAATGTATGGATACAGAATGGCAAAAATATATTAAAGTGAGTATTTATGTATTTTTTTCTTTTAGATTTTATTTCAATTAGACTTTTTAAATGTATGAAGATTCAAGTGATACCTTTAAAAATTCAATTTTATAATTTTACTAAATTATATTTGTTATAATAACCTTAGAACACATTATATACAGGATTTAAAGCAGATGTCACAAAAAACTGTGTATTCACCAAATGAAATAAGAGACATTTTCACCAAGACTGGATTTCGAATTATTAATTTAGAATCAAGTGTCAAAAAATACGAATTTCCAGACTTCTCATCACTTTTAAGTAATTATGAAAATTTTTATTTCTGGATAGAAGCTTCTACCTACAACAACGATTTTTTGTTATTTTCAATTGTTTAAGCTTTACACCTAATTATTGGGGCTCTAAATCAAATCTAAAATCTAGTTTAACGTACTGAAAAACACTTGAATAACGTATGCAACTATGCTTAAGTATTCACTAACAAATCTTTAATTCTGGTTCTAAATCACAACTTATAAATATGAACAAAAAAAATAATATCAGTTTTTTTATATTGATTAATTAAACTTTATCAAATTCTAATTTTTTCGAGTTCAAGCTTGTATGAATAACTGAAGTTTTTTCTTTATATATTATATTATATCTGGCTGATGAATAATATATAACTTGAATAATCTATTTATTTTTTACTATTATCTAGAAACTTTTATAACTAGTGTATATTAACAATGATTGTTATTATATGTTATTTTCAAAGTTATTAGCTATTATTTATTAAATTATCCATCATTTTTTATGACAACATATTATACAACTCAACTCCATATAATATTTGTTAATTATGCATATTTAAGCATATCTGTTAAATTTCATTTTTATAGCTAATTCTACATGGTTGACTTCATTTTATTTATCTATTTCACCAGTTCAGTCTAATTTTGTAATAATGAATCTGCGCTACTCACAGATCACAATATTTCACTTTTTATTTTAGATATGGTACATTACTTGTGTAATTATAACCTAACTTAAACAGAGTAAACAAACTCTTAAAAACTTACCTATCTCATTTCAAATTCTTTAATAAAACCTATATTTTTCTTTTTAATTTAATGTGAAATTTGCTTTGTATACATCATATGAGTTTAAAATATACATTTCCACCTAATAACTATTATTATTAAAGCTGCATTTTTATAGGTTCTGATCACAGAATCTAAAGTAAACACTTATTGATATTTTATAAATTAGTTTTCTATAAAAATTATACAATGACTTTAATTTTGCTCTCTACTTAATCATTACTTAGTTTATAGTAAGCAGATTATGGCCAATGTTCTATTCCAGTGGTGTCTAATGTACAAGTAGCCCATGGGCCAGGCCTTTCAAGTTTTTCAAATCAGCTGGCCAAGTGCCAAGCTAATTGATATTTATAAAATATATTAGTTTTAAATTTTGCCTTTTCGCTTAATTCAAAATAACTACAGAACTACCTTAAGCGATGAGCATTTACAAGCGGTGCTTATCTTTTTGAAATTGCATTACCTTTCTATTCCTTTCGATCAGTGGTTTTTAACCTTTTTCGAATGATAGAACACAACATTTTATAAAATATTAATCGATCTATTTATAACACAGAACACTTAACATACATATTTATCACTAAAAAAATAATAAAATTAAGAAATCTAATATTATAAAATGTTTACAATTTTATAATATTTCATCCAATTTTTAAAATTTTGACTGAACACTTCTTAAGCCCACGGTACACCAGTTAAGAACATCTGTCCTAAACAGTCTTAAATAACTTTGGCCCCTTATGATATAACAATGATCCTTGTTCTATTTAATTCTCCACTAATAGCTTAAAACTGGCAATATAGAAAGAGGGCCCTAATTTGTTAGCTCATTGTTAAACTGTTAAACAACCCAGGTATTAAAAGTTTTCAAACATCTTTGTTGCAATGCAAAGGTAATTTTTTTTCTATTTCTTGATTATTAATCTTATTTATCATTTGTGTTTATCAGATGCCATTAAAGCAGTAGATGCTATGTACAGTATCTTGCCTCAACATTTACATGAGAAATACTCCATGCATGTTAAAGATACAATTTGTGAGAGACAAATAGTTGAAATATGTCCAATCACAGGAAAAATAATCAAGGACTATCTTCCTATTACTGTACATGCTGTTAAAGATTAAAATTTAAAACAGAAATATTAAATATTATATTTTATAACATGAATTGGAATAATTTAGTAAGAATTCTCTATTTACATTAAGAATAATTTTTGGAGGCGTGTTTCTACAATAGTCGACAGCAGTATGTGGTCCTATCACCTTGTATAACAACTGCATTTCGCTACTAGTTGAAGAATTGTCTTACTGAACAGAAAGAAAATTGGTCGCTGCCATAAAATATACTTATGCCCATTTACTTTATATTATTTAAGAAACATACAAATGTAATTGTTAGACTAAGTTAAAATATAAGCCTAAAAGAATATTTATTTTTAATTGTTCTTAAGTTTGGGAATATTAAAATCTAATTTTTAAATTATTAGACCTAATGTATCTATCCTAAATATACAATGTTCTTTACCAAAAGCATTTATTATCAGTACAGACTTAGTTGGTATTATATCATAATTCAATCACTTAACCAACACAATACCAATTTTAAAGATTAAAAAAAATGTATTTTAAACAAATATTTTAGCTTATAACAGCTTTCATTTGTTGCCTTATCTTACAAATGTGTTTCACAGCAAATTTATCCTCAGCATTTAGCTTAATTAGTTTTAATATTAGAATATATTAAATTATTAACATATTATCAACCTTAAAAGTAATAACATAGCCTTTTTTTGTCTTCATATTTTAATCTTAATGCAATTTATAAGTGTGTAATATATTAATAAAAACCCAAAAATGTTTCAAAAAAACACTTCCAACAGACAATGTTGTTACCTTAAGATCAATTTACTCTAATATTAAAAGTGATTGCTGAGCTCACATTTGCTTTGTTATGAGTTTATTACTTATGCACTTGTAGGATGGAGATAACAAATGCTAGCTAGACGATATGCTCAGAAATAATCAATATTTCTTGTAATTAACCTAAAAATTATAATAACCATCGTGGTGTCTTACTAACTATTTAAGAATTAAATTAAATGCATTACATTTTTACTTAATTAGAACACTGGCTTAAACAGTGGTTTTAAAATGTATGAAGAAAATGTTGTTTATAAATGGTTGCTATTGGTTAATCAAAGTATGCATCAAATCTAATTTTTGGTTTGGTAAAAAGTTGGCTGGGATGCACTTAGAAACTCTCAACTCTCATGTCTGCAATCAAAAAATAAAATAAACATATTGTTCATTTAGAGTTGGCATTTTAATGGGCAACAAAGTCCTTGGGAATATATATGCACCTAGTGGAGTGATAATATACTACTTACGTTATCACAAGTGAGTCTCATGACTCATACTATAGATTTGACTAGAGATCAGCTAGTAATTTTTATAAATTAACCTAAGAAAACATTAATTAATTAAAAATAACACAGTTATTTTTGTTGTGTTTAGATTTATTTCATGGGAAATGCATGTCCTGTTTAAGTGTTGACCGACTTTTACCATTATTCCTTATTATATTATTATTACTCTTTAAAGTTTTAAACACTACATTCCAAGTATATTATGTTTTGAAATTCTTGATTTTCTATTAGTTCAATTTCATCATGTATAATTTTTATATTAATCAAAATCATCAACTTTAAAATTGTACATGTATGACTATCATATAGTATAGCCAATTTGAAATGTTTGAACTGAAGAAAGCCCTACTCAGCTTGAGTTATTTTTACTTAAGCTCTCAAGAACAAAAAAAAATCTACTGGCAGCATATGTTTAATAACTCAACTGTTTTAACTCAATGTTATGTCTGTCATAATTTTACTCTTCTATAGATATTTTCTATATTAAAATCTCGCCGACCACTTGATTCCTTTTAATCTTATTGGTTAATAAGTCTACTTAAATACATTTTAAAGTATTTGAACATTTTTTGTTGTAATCCATTTTACTAATTTTTACAAACCATTTAAAGAACAGGTACAATATGTAAATCATAATTATTTGTATGTTAATATTTACATTTAGGAAACTTTAATCCTCTCCCAATCAAAAAAAAATGTGGCCTACCTATTCATACCTATGCTACACGCACAATGTTTATACCTATATTATATTTTTGATTATTATTATTTAATTTTTTAATTATATAAAATGATTAAGCGTTTGTTAATATTCACTAATCTAATCATCTCTAGAACCACTCATCAAATTGTCACCAAATTTCGGACACATATTCCTCGAGACTTGGGGAGTATCTGTAATAGCTTTTATAGGTTGTGACTTGTGGCTCATACAGGAATTTCATGGAGATTGAATATTTTTTTGGTTCATATACCTATGTGACCCATTACCATAGACAAATCCTTAGAACACAAAGTTACATAACTCAAAAACTACTAGCTTTAATTTTGATTTAAATACATCAAAATTCTCAACAAAAAAATATCCGCTTGATAACTGAAAATAAAAAGGGAGGTTTCTATTTGAAAAACTGAAGTTTTATTTTCACAGGATTCTCCTTAAGTGGTACAAAAAATCTTAATGATTCGAAAAATTGTTTTCAGGTGTAGGTATTTAAAAATTCCAAAAATCTAAATTTTAAGATATGCATAATTTAAGCTTAAAAATAGGATGAACATTTCATGGATTGGTATTTATTCTAAGAGATATCACAGATTCTATGAAAATAAAATTATTACTCTAGGCACATATTGAAGAACACAAATTTTGCTATCCTAAGAAAAGTAACTGTAATGAAAAACATTTTAAGTAGGTAATTTATTTTTTTATTTTATCTTCATTTCATATATACATGAATACTGGGCCCCACTGAGATAACTCGTGTGGGTCAATAATAATACTATTATTTTGATGGTTGTACGTTCAAATTAAAATAATTGATTATATTTGCCAGCAATTCTACAGGAATTTATCCCAAATATTTTTTTAGGAGAGTCATTACATGACCAATTGTAGTGTGTCAAAAGATAGTTGAAAGAAAAACTAAGTAGTTTTTTTAAATCAAATCCATACTAATTATTTCAATTCAAATTAATAATGCATTTACTAAACTTTGACCATAGTCAATAAACTAGTAAACCAAAATTGATGATTTGGCCATAAAAATTTTTAGAAAAGTAAAGCTTTACCAGAACCCATTAAAGAAATATGTAATTGTTACTATTTGAAAAAATAAAGTCGATTTTGCTGTCGGTACAATAGCGTGTTCAAAAATTTTGAAATTGTTTTTAAAAAAATTCCCCTTAAAAATAAAGAAACCCTTCTTTTTTCCTTTTTTCGAAATTCCATGTATCATCGAACCATAGTCGTGAAAAAAACCCCGCTTACAATGACATAAGATACACTTGGGAAATACAATAGGTATATGCAAACGCACATAATATATTATGGGTGATACGATTGGGGTAGGTAGTTGATATTTTTAAATTCTTATAATGACAATTTGCGTGAAACCGTGTATTACATTCATCAAGCATTTTGACAATCTCAACATTCGAAACAGCACATGAATAAAACAAATTCAAATGCCTTTAAATAGCTTAAAGTTAGTTTAAATATTTTGAAAATATCATTGAATATAAAGAAACTATGTATAACCTAAGTAGGTAGGCAATATTCAACTATTTTAAGTTTCTAAAACTTTTACTCATTGAACTACATTTAATAAATGCATTTTTTTTACCTTCCCTCATCAAAATGTAAAAAACTTCGTTGTATTATATACCTTCTCAACTTTATTTAATAAATCTTACACCAATAAGTACGAACTATATACATCAAATGTTCCATCACAAGACAGACCCTCCCTCAAATTTGAAGATATAGTACCTATACATTTCACCTATTTATCCACGAACTGACGTCGTCGGACACATAAAAAACAATTGTAAAACCAGTACATATTCGTTGCTGCGCTTGAAATCTAAGGACAATGGTAATATTATGAGAAATATTTTTATTTTGTTTCATTAGAGTAGTATTATGGAGGGCTCTGTCCCCTGCTTGCTTCGCTGAATCTGTTCACTGCCCTTTACATATTTAAATTTAATATCCTTAATCAGTCCCGTATTTAGGGGGAGGGGGCACAGCGGGCCATTGTCGCTCCTGGTGGAACTTGGGGGCGGTAATAATTGGTAAATTAAGTATTTTTACTTGATTCTCAGCGTTTACATAGTTGTCAATTTTGTCGAATTAAAAAAAAATGTATGTACCTGGGTATAATAAGAAAATGAAACAATTCTAGTACAGCAATTAGCAACCTATCGATTTTTTAGGGTTTTTTTCTCCAAAATATGTGTTTTAGGGTGTTTTTTTATAAAATTTAAAAAAAAAGGTAGAACGGACTTCGTTTTAAAGTTATCGGTGAAAAACTTCAAAAAGTACTTTTTGTCACAAGTAGCATTAAAAAAAAAACCTATAATTGAATATTTAAAAATTTTTTTTTTCAAAATGTGGGGTTTTTAACACTTAATAGATGGGTGAGAACGAAAAATCGGTAAGTTGTTGTGTATATCTAAGTACCTAATATAAATACCACTGGCAATTCCAATAAATTTTTAATTTTATATTATCCTATAACTCAACTAATTAAAACATAAAAATTGTCGTTGTATACAAACCTAAAGTATACTGCTCTTATATGCACTATGCAGGAACATTTTTGACCTACGATTATTTATTTTACAATAAATAATAATAATGTTATTATTTTAAATTATGCGGGAAATTTTATCGTATTTGATCTTTATCCCTTATCCAGTGCTGCCATTAATAATGACCAACAAGAATATCCCGACATAAGGCAACTTTGGAGAATATTCATTTATCCCCAATAAAAATGTCACCCTTGTTTTTATCACCTATTCTGCGGTTACTGGTTTCACGCCGGACGTGAAAATTCAAAAATCAAAATAGTCAGTAGTCACTGCGAACGGTATAACGATGAAAACCGTTTCCGAAAATAATAAAAACATTTCGGACAAGGTACACTTTATCTAATATTAAAATTAATGTTGAAAACAAGTCAACCGACCGTCATACATGAATACCTAACGATTAATTCGGACCGAACTCGTGGAATTTGTTTCAGATGTCCAACAAAAAAGGTGCCAGAAAGTTCTTGCAAACATTGCAACCGTCTGGCGGTGATAAAGAGAATTTGGTTGGGACCGGCAGAATTCTTGAACACAAGTATGAATTTATTTTTAGATTTATTGTTTAATTGCATTACTGTTATTTATATGTATTAATATTTTACATTAGTTCTGATCCTAAAATATTGAAGGCACAATTTAAGACTGAAGTAGATGTTAAATCTGAGGAAAGAAAGACTGGATTTGCAAAAGTGAATCCAACTCTCTTCAAGAAGTTAATTATTGAAGATCTCACTAGCACTGGTATGCATTTACTAATTGTAATTCATACTTAAAATTTGTTTATAAACCATAGTTTGCTGAGTAAAAATTTAATCATTATAAACTTGCCATTTTAGTTGGTCCTAGAGAAAAATATTGGGAGGTTATTGCTGAACGTCATAGAAAGGCTTTGAAAGAAGTTCTTGAACAAAATCGTAAATTACGTACCGTAGTCAAGGCATTAGAAAAAGAAAATGCATCTTGTAAAAAAGTACTTGAACAAACAACTAATCTCGTTAACACATTAAAGGTACGCATAAAAAAGTTTATTCACACAAATACATAATTATTGTGCCAAACTACAAACTAAAACAAAATAATTTTATCTGATTGTTATTGAAGAATTATCTATTTTTTTTCTATTTTTAGTTGGTTATATGGTAATCCAGTATTAATACAAAAATATATTTCCTTTAAAGTTTAAATAGATTAACAAAAATTAATTTACCTTATTACAATTATAGGAAGTACT
>PVMI01072844.1:0-48416 GCA_008528875.1 Aulacorthum solani | reverse complement strand
ACGTCACACGACGTCATACCAACAGTACTAGTCCAATAGCAGAAGAAGTAGGCACTTATATACTCTAGGGATTTAAACGTGAAAAAACGCGTACGAGACGATAATACAACATAGAATATCAATTATAAGATTATTAAACGGTTGTCGCACAAGCGTTGGAGTCGACGACCGTTCGACCAGTGTTTTTCATTAGAAGTTATTTTGATAATATATGTTCGGTATTCATCCATTATCTGTTCGTGTGAATGGTAATGTACTCGCAGTTGCACTTTGCAGAAAGAAAAGGGTCAATCGAACGTAGTTCGACACGAGTCTTAGTTTCGAAATTAGGTTAATCAATTATTTAAAGCTCGTCGACAAATGTTTTGGATACATCAAATGGGAAGCATATCATGTACCTAGGATGATTAGAGCCATCGAATGACGATAATCGGCGTACCTATACCTAACCTATGCCACCACTTCTCACTGGACAATTTTCGACGCTTACATTTTATACTCCAATAATGCGGACTTCTCCTTATCAAGTTACAGTTCTATAAAATATTAATCAATTTCCAAACGGTATACCTATAATCCTGATCGATTTTCGTTCTAGGTATAATATATCTTAAAACTATAAATCGTTTCTCATTAACTATTAAGTAGCGAAAAGCACTTCTACAAGTTCGATTTGATTACGTATGTATCGGGATAATTTATTTATGTCAAAATATATTTACGAGTTAATTTACAAGAACATTTAACTACTGAAATATCGATCTAATTAATTCGTCTAATAATGGAATTTAATTTATGGTAATTACATACAACTTAAACAAGTAACGTACGTTTATCGAATTATGTTGTAAATTATGTATTTATAAAGTTTTGATTAATCGTAGTAAGAAGTTTGAATGTTGACTACCTACTAACACGTTTTTCATAGACACATATTATTAGATTATATACATAGAACGATAATTTTAATGTAAATCAGTCAATAGCTCAAATTATTTAGTTTAAAAAATGAAAAATGTATGACAACATTATAATAATATATTCGTTTTATAAATTACTCGTATGGCTGTACATTATTAAGTATAATAAAAACGATGTGTTAGTTTTTAAAACCACAAATTGATGATACTTAGGCAAGCATAGAAGAGGGATGGAGGATGATTTTATTAGTAAAAAAAAATAAAAAATAGTGTAAAATATAATATAAATTATATGATTATCTTAACATTAAAACATTTAGAGATATTGACCGATTAACGCCGAAAGAATATCACCCAAGTTTACACTAGTACCTATATACACGGGTATGTTTTACAAAATGTGTAACTTTCTAAAGGTCGGTTCATTGAGAAATAATGTGTTCGTTTGTGTACGATTACGTTACTGTCTTAATGCATTTTATAGTATTTACTTTATAGTTTTACGCAGATGGTAAAATGCAATGACTGTTAGTAAAAATACGTTTGGTTTGTTTTACTTTTATTGAAGCGTAACTTCACACTTTCGAAGTGAACCACAACGAGTATGTCTACGCCCTATAATTGTCTAGTAATTGTTTTATTGTAGTAACAAAATTATCGAGGCAGTGATAATATTGATCGACACGATGGGTACTAATAATATACCAACGAATGTAATACATTGTTATACACATAAAAACAGTATAGTCATTAGGATTAATTTCTAAATTAATAATCTTACCATGTACGCTTTACATCTTAAAAATATTCTTAATTTAATCTAACTGTAAACTTATGTTTATGGACCGGACAGTTTTTTAGTCACTCCTCTATGAGTCTGTTGCTGTTCTAGTGAACTTTTGCACATCAACAGGTTCTTGTACGCTTGACGGTACTCGGAGCTCATGACTACGTAAATAATTGGATTGATGCACGTAGTCAAATAGATAAGGACATATGCGGTTATGTTTAGCACGTGCAAGTCGTCCAGTTCGTGTGATGTTTTGCTAATGGTGATCGGCAAGTAGCATGTGACAAATGATGCAAATATTACAAGGATCATTTTTAGCAGCTTTTTGTCTTTCGACGACATCCTGTCAACGCCAATGGTGCTCTGTTTCCGTGTTCTCGGAGAGGAGTCCTCTTTTGTCTGAAACACCTGTCCAACAATATTGTTATATTAACGTATTTAAAGACATTTGATAATGATGTTGACTAATGATTGTAATTAATCTTAAGACTGTGCAATTTAATCAACGTTTTGTATTAAGAAAGTGGGTAATTAAGTATTATATTTTCAAAAAAGAATAATGTAAAATTATTAATTGAATAAATTAAACTAAAACTATATGATTAGTAATACTATAATAAATCTTGTTTATAACTATATTTCGTTACAATATTAATGATTGGTAATCTAATACAAAATAAGACGACTGATAATAATGTTATATATAGTTTATTTCTCGTGCATATACTTATATGGTAATATATTTTTAGTATTGGTAAATTTATAATAGATAACGTCCAGAACACTTTTTTTATGGAATTCATATGAAGACAAGATGTCAATAATTCTGTTATTTTATGTAACAGTCTATTTGTTCAATCGAATCTATAGACAAAATATTACTGCATCTGTGTAGTTATTAGTAGAGTTTTTACAAGTTATAAGTAAATGCCAAGTGTATATAATTGTATCATAATATATAGACCTACCGCTGATACGACTTGAGTGATGGTGGCGTTGAGGGCGGACGATGGCGATCGGTCTCGTCGTCTGGAAGTCTTGCGATCTGAGAAGGATATCGGTGAATAACTCTCATCGAGTCCGGACGAACTAGGGTCGGCGATAATGTCATGTGGGGAAAGGAAGTGTTGTTCTTTCGAGTCAGTAGTGGAGCACGTGCCGGTAGCTGTACTGGATCCGAGAGCCGAGTCTGTTGATATCTCGGGCACCTTGAAGCGGGTTTTGAGAGTGTAATAGGGTGTAGCGTCTGATGGCTTATTGGTATTCATCGTGTGACGTGGGTTAGTTGTCACAGTAGCCCGTGACTTGAGGGCTGTTTTTCGAACGATATAGAAAATCCGAGCGTAACACACCACAATAGACAAGCAAGGCACCACAAACGCCCCCATGAACAGAATTTCTTTTGGCGACCGACCGACAGAGTCTGGAAGTATGGAGCACGAGCCAACGGTCACATCTAAACCAAATTGGCCCCATTTTCCAAGCCACGTAGGAATCAGTAATCCAAAGCCACCTACCCAAGTCACCGTCACCATAACGCCCAAGTAGAATCTCTTATACAACCTGCAAACCAAATCAATACACAATAAGTATCCATTTTTGAAAATTACAAAATAAATTAAAATTATGGGTTTGGAATGTCAACAATTTTTGTCTTGACAACTTTTATACGAATTGCAAAAATAGAAAGTACCAGTACAAATATGTTGCCATCTGTCTAATATACTTATTTGTGTCAAAATGTCATATATATTTTATGTAATTTTATTATTTGTATATTAAAATTATTATTTTGGATTAAATTCACAAAATATAAAATTAAAGTATCGTCTGACAGTCATACAGCACTCGGGTTCTCAAGCAACTCTGAGCTTAAAAAAATATTTTACGTTTTATGAATTATATTATTTTTTTTGCTCTAAAAAGTGTTGATAACGATGACAGCTAAAGACAAGAAAATTTCAAATATATTCATGAGTCTGTCAAATCAGTGACAAGTAATTTTATTTCAGAGTATCTCCTTTAATTAAAGACAAATCCTGATAACAATAACATTTTGAAGTTAATTTATTCCACTAAATAAAATAAAAAATATGTATTTAATAAATTGATTTAGCTGTTAAAAGTTTACATAAAATATAATAAAATTAAAATATTATACAGGCACAGTTTGTTTATAATAAATTGTAGTAATATTAATATATAAAATAATTTATAAGATTTAAATAAATCTCTTTACTGATATATAACTCCAATCAATATAGGGATAATTAGACAAAATTATAAGTACTATTTAAACATAATATGTGTTTTTATGATATTAAAATATTAATTTTAAGCTTTAAGTATGTACTTAGGTACTATTATTTTTGGAAAGGTTACTGGAAAATATATGAAATGGAAAAACCCGTATTAAGATTGATTACACAAAATAGTAAATATTCACTTACTTTGGGTAAAGCGACGGATGTCCAATCATGATGTATCGATTTATGGTTATAGCCAGTATGGTAAATAGGGACACGGCTAACAAACCGTATCTGACTAACGGGAAGAGGCGGCAAAGCAACTGACCGTGTATCCACGATCTATACCAGAAAGTAGAGGCAGCTAGTGGTAAGTTGAAGCAACAAAAACTCAAATCTGACACGCTGAGGTTGATGATGAATACGGCTGTTGCATTACGCACCTGGAACATGAAATCATTCAGGTTTGTTAGTTAACTAAAAACAAAAAAAAACTTAAAACCTTAGGCCTTAAAAATGTATACACACGGAACGCAAAACAGATATAATTATTTACATTATAGCATTATATATTTATATACCCTAGGTATTTAATGCAATTAATAATTGAATTACATTAATTACTATATTTATAGAATGCGATATTATATTTTCAATCATTGATGGTTTCTTAAAAACGATTTTATAATGTATATAATGAGTAATGACAGATAGATGAAATAATTAGGAAAAGAATAATATGAAAACCAATCGATGGTAAGTATAATGTGGTTACTAAAACGTATCTGACAACAAACAAGCTGAGAAATCTCAGAGAGATAAGCAACTAGTAGAGATGACGTCCGAAAAATTGAATTATCGTTTTTGACTGACACGTTAAATGACATAAAATGAAAAAAAGTATCCATTAAATGAGATGGAGGATAAATAAATCTCCAATAAACTATATATTATACACACGTTCTATCCCAATATTATTATAAAGTTGAGAACATGCAGTTGGACGCAAATGCGAATTACTCACACAAGAATTACTTTTCATATTTTTTTTCCCGAAAAAAATAACACAATGGATTTTTTGACTGTTCATTCAACAAAACGCATACCATAGGTATTATGCATCTCCAGCGTGACTTTTTTTTATTGGAAATTTGGTTTAGAATATGCGAAGTAAATCTATAAAGTATATCATACTTCACCGATTAAATCACACAACTCATCAATATTGGTACGAAATAATTTTTGTTACAATTTATTTCGAACACATTTTATCGAGATTAAATAATAAACACAAGTGACGTGAAAAATTGAGCTGAAGTAAGTTTTTCAGGAAAAATGTATAGCTTTCAAAAGTTAATTTTGATTTGATAAAAATGGCACGTGACTTTATTAAACTTATACATTCCAGTTCAGTCGTCTATAAAATGTGACTTGATGAGCCAGCGACAGACAAATAACAGTACCATTATTTCTTGATAAATAAACATATATATATATTTTTACATTTTTATATTTGAATGTTTATATTATCATATTTTTCTCTCCAAAATACATTTCATGTTCGATATTCTAAGTTTTGATAGGTTTGTTGAACTTATTAAAATGTTAAAAATATAGTACATTTTCTCGTTTTTTTTTTTTTAACAAAAAAAGAACTTTGAATCCCCTTTAAAAAAATAAAATCACTCTTAACTGTATATGAAGATTTTAATTTTAAAATTTTGGAATGAAATAGTTCATAAAAGTTGATACAATATTTTAATATATGAATAAAATATATGTATTATTACAATTACGAAATCATATATTGACATATGCTTACCCTGATAGGAGATATTTTCTTTAGATATTTTCTATAATTTAAAAAAACTACTGAAAAAGAGTATTTCAATATTATTAAAACGAATTCAATCTTCTTTTATTCATCGGAATTCGTTTAGCTTGTCAAACTGATAACTAACCAGTTAGGTGGGCGTTTTTTAGGTTTAGTTTGTGATATCTCGGGGAAAAAATACAATTAATATATTATGTATTTTAGTGAAATATAACTCAAATGCAATATAATATGATATTAAGCAAAAACAGTTATTATATAAAAATAAAATTATTACATTTTAAAACATTAACATATTATTAAATTGTTGGAATTTTTTATCGAGCAGTTGAGTTTTTTATTGTGCAGTGCTAAAATTTATTTGAATGGCATGGTAATGCACTTCGGTTGGTTCCATGCATTTCTATAAAGACCTAGTATTTTATATAAACCGTAAACATTTAATTGTTTGTGTATTAGCCACATTTATAAAATGTACAAAATATTCTGAATATATTTATAGTTAATAGCATATACCTTTTAGACTGTGGTATGATCTCCATTTATCAGATATATGCTCTACTAGGTCCTTGCTCTTTAGATAATTGTAATTAATATATATTTATATCTCAGTTCATCTTATACAATCCAGTAAATCAAGGAAGGCTAAGGATCGGTTCACATTCTAAAGAGATGATCATTTATCATTCTTTCAGAGATACTATTGAATTATTCTTTAAAGTATACTTTATATGATATGGTGAATAATAATGCATTTACCACAATACAGGTTATAACGTCTTCGTTTAAATTTTCTCGAAAAGAAACCACGGAAAACCTATGCATAAAAGTTCAATATTTTAACGTTGTCAAGCATATTGAATACTGATAATGGAAACTTACGGGGAACAGACATCATAAATAATAGAAAAAAGCATATGCGTGTATTCTATCAATCATACGGTTGCAGTTGACGGGTTTGATCAGTTTAATGCGGAATGTGTGTACAAACAATATGTTGGACACTGTAAATTGTCGCTGCGATTCACCTCCCTCGGACGAGTATTTTACGGGTAAGGTTTTATTTTTATTTTTCGGCCTACAATAATTGACATTTCACATTTTAATTGTTGCGCTAGCATCACGGAATAACAGGATTTATAACACGACAAAGTGTCTACTCCCGCAGTCATGCGAAATTAAACATGTATTTAGGCTTCCAGTACGTGATACTAATCGGATGATGTTGAATTGATGATGATAAAATAACTTTTGAATTAATAAAAAGGTATGCACATTCAAACGATTAATATTGTTCCACGGAGATACTATTCCATAATATATTAATATGATGTGATGTGAAAAAAAAAAAATAACAAATACGATTGATAATAATAATAATAATAATAATAATAATAATATTAGAAGCTCGGGTTCTGCACCGCAATGCACTTATTATAATATAATTTATAATCTAAAAAAAGATCATTTTATTCACTATTTGTAGTTAAGATCAAACTCATATAGAATAATTTTGGTAAATAATATAAGTAAACAAAAGGTATTTCAGTTAGTCACACGTTTGTAATGTATACTTTTTTATATTTTTTGTTTCTTTTTGCTGCGATAATGAGTGAATTGGTAAACGTTGGTAGGTATCCAGGTTTTGGGTAATAAACCTATTGTCTTACTTGAATCGACTTGTCTTTGCCACCACCAGGGAATAATCGTGTGCAGCTATAACGTCTGATGCAGACTCACAATGCAAACTCATTAATTGCTGAAACCAGCAGAAGGCTTAAGTTTATTAATATCAATTTATTTAATAAATGACACTCAGTGGGCCCATAATATAGTAAAGGTTATTACAAACAACGTAACTGTTGACAGGCTGCTGTATAAAACAAAGATTATATAGAGCTCAGGATCATCGTAAAAGATGAGAAAATAAAAACCACCGAATGAACAAGAAAGATTCATTTAAAACAAATTATAACTAGAATAACTATTAAGGTGTGATGATGAGACAGCTTAAGAGTTAAGTACAATTTTTTCGTGGAAAACGTTTTTACTATTGAAGTTTACATTTTATAAAAATACATTGTTCTACCTTCTAAGACAAACCACTTTTATCGTTATACTTAGGACATAATATTATACTCGGTAACGATTTTACTAATTTGTAAATATAAATAAACTGTATAAACTCGCAATGAGATAATGGCAGTCGGAAATTTTTATTTTTTTATATGCATTTTATCATTACAGACATGCCATAAATAATGGAATACAATAAAATAAATTGTACATAAACTATATAAACTATATATTTTATTCAAAACATTAAATTTGTATATCTATTATGTAAAAGTTATATGCATAGTGCATACTAAAGAATTTATTAAAAAAAAAAAAACAGGATTATATTATTTTTGGGTATCTATAGGTTACAATCATTTGAAATGAGTAATAGATAATACTGCCAAATTGTATTCTGAGAAATACAAGTTTCAATTAATCTTTTATACACATATTTTGATGTCTGATACTCCGATTTAAACAATTTTAACTGTATTTATTTATTAGATAATAATAATGTTAATATATTATTTTATCATAGAACCTTATTCAACCTCTTTCCACTTTTTTTATTTTATGTTTGTAGTATTGTTTTTATTCCTAATATTATAATATTATATATAGGTACCTACTACATGTATCTGATATATACATATTTTTTATAGTATTTTAATGTAAAAAATATTTTTATGATATTATAATATTATAGCTTTTATTTAATATACTTAATTGTATTTTGTTTTTTACAAAAAATAATTTTTGTATTTTTAAAAAATTAGAAATTGATTCAAAAATAAAACATGTAAAATTAAAATCAGTCGGTAAAATATAATTGTGAATTATTAACTAATAAATGAAAACAATTTATTCTAGTAAAAAGTTAATAATTTAGAAAAATTAATGCCAATTAATATACGAAACGATACTCAGAAATAATAAGATACAAAAGTTGAATAACCGATTCTTTGAAAATGCAACTCTAGTGGTGAATGTCCTTTAAATAATATTCAAAATATCACAAAGGTTATGAAATCATTTTTAGTACCTATGACCAAGTTTTCTTAAGAATATATTCATTGTAATACATTATTCATTTTAGGGCCTGCATAAATTATACATCACCAAATACAAGTAAAAGTAAAATAAAATTAATGTTTAGACAAAAAATAAATATTGCTGGTAATTATAAAGCACTTTGACTAAAAAAAAAATGTATAAATGGCACTAAAAACTTTTACATTTTATGTTATTTGTTTACTGCCTGCTATTACTAAAAAGCTATTTACGTGTGTACGTACTTAAGATTACATCGACACGTAGTGATAGTTAAAACCTCCAAGTCCTTAAATAGTACAATAATTTAAGCAATATACTAAACATAGGACAATTTAAAATCAAAATTAATATCAGTTTCGTAAAGTTACCTTTAAGCATCGTTAAATAAAATTTGGTTGCAGAATAAAGACATATTCTAAAGTTTTTCAATCTCATCATTTAAATGGATTTATTCGAATGACTGATAAGAGTAGTAATGTCACTGTGTGTATTATAGTTATTTGACGTCCATTTTATTTTATCGGTGCTACAGTATCTTTTTTTACGTTTGTTCATAAAATAATACACACACAAATACTACTGAAACAGTTATGTTTTATAGAATTACAGTAGTTAAAAACAGGAATAAGGGTAAAGTACTAAAGTGACCACTATTAAAAGGCCAAGTACACGGTTTGATAAAATAAAAGTAATCAAAATTTAAACTAAAAATCAATATAATAATTCGTTTTTACAGAATTGTTGTTTTAAAAAATGTATCATAAAAACACTTGAATAGAAAAACCAAGAAGAAAATATACATACGTGTACTATTACGAAATATTGTACCCATATTATAATTAGGTACCTACTACCCATATTATTATTGACAACAATTCAAATTTGGTTAGTGTTATTGTGAACTGTACATTAAAATTTTCAAATAAGTATACCGTGGGTACCTATATGTACCTTTATTTCACACAAATGTGCACATTATTTTAATATGTTGGTATAATGGTATATGAGTTTTTTTTTTGGAATTTATTTCATTGCCAAATTCCAAATATATAAAAAGATACATTGAATACCCAACTAGCTTCGTAACTTAAGCGCAGAATAGTATAGTGTGTAGTGTTTCGTATTATATTCGAAAACAAAAATAAATCAAGGCATTTGAAAATCGATTCTAAGTGGACTTAAAATCGAGCTCTTTAACATTCCTTTAAAAATGTGGTTGTTGAAATTTCTCAAATATTTTTCCGTAGTTTTACCTTACTTTTATAGAAACTTTGTGAAAATTGAAAAATGATTTCTTTAAAATACTATCCAAATCACATTTTCTAGTCTTTATAGGGGCTGCGTAAAAGTTTTTGAAGACACGAAAAAGTGTTGGCGGAAAATCTAGAAAATGTTATTTAATAAAACATCAATGTTCAATGGTCATGGATTTGCTCAAAATCTAAAATATGGTACAACAAAAACTATTTAGTTGTGAGTGTTGTGACTAGACTCGTAATTTTTAACAACAAACTCTATTATTAATAATACAGTTTATTTCTAGTAGTAAGTAGTAAAATTATGTCTTCTAAATTTAAACAAATTACCAACACGAATATATAAATGTTAATTTGATATGATAAACATTGTTAATATTAGTTTTTGTATACGAACCTACATGGCTATCTCTATGTATGTGTTTTTTTATAATAAAAAAAATCCTTCTTTCCTTTCTAATTTATTTTGTTTGAATTCCGAGAGAATGACATGTGTCACAAAAACACATTTTTCAAGCGATTAGTTTAATGTGAGATCCGTAGAACTTATAAGTTATAACTAGTTATCCGAGTTATAACTTATAAATAATATATATGTTGGTAGGTGTTGATTGTATAATTTTCAAACTTTTACGACTTGGTTTTTTTTTCAAAATATTTCTATGAATAAATTATTTCTATTTTCAAATATTATAAATTAAAATATTAAAATATTTAATAATTGTATCTTTAATCATAAATATTTTTTACAAACAATCATTATTCTTCAAACAGTTGACTTTTTTAGAATTTAAATATATTCAGATTAAATTATTGCCTAATAATACGGCAGACTTACACTTAATTGAATATACGTACAATAGTGGAAAATGCAATAAAATCCGTAATAAAATGAGAAGCCTGAAAATCTGTGACGAAAAAAAAGTTACCATACCGATGGTCGTTCGTATTGATTAAACGATGCATAGTAATTTACTGACACTCAACAACAAAAAAAAAAAAAAACATATCCTCAGACTAATAAATAAGTAAAAAAAAAGCCGGCAATTTAGTTTTGAATAACGATTAAAAAAAGAATAACGGTATGAATCGGAAAAAGGGATATTATTTCAAATAAATGTATAGAACATTTTACGATAATGGTTTTGTGTTGCACCGGTTACCTTTATGAAAATTCCTCGTGATGTATTTACGGAACAGAACTTAAATTCATTGGCCGTTTATTTTCAGAGTGTGAATATCAAAAATACCGCACAGGATATTATGTTCTTTGTATGTACGTCCATCGGTTTTCGAGCAATACTTTTACTATATTCGTTTCTCGATATAATAAACGTTACATTTTACTGGAACAATACCACGTAATAAAACGCCGAAATTCGCGCCCCAGATTGGTAGCTATACATACATATACATATATATATATATTATAGCATTATTGCTTTTTATCCGTGGGCGAAATCAATTAACTTTCGCAGTGGCTGAGGACGAGGGTTTCAAGTAAGGAGTCCGACCATAACGGGGAAAAAAAATAACGGTATTTATATATATATTTTTATATTGTGTTTATACCCCAACAATATTTTTGTTTGCTCCGGAGGCTGTGCCGGCGCCAATTCCATGAACGTACACAGCGTGCCCTGTCACGAAGGTCACGTCCCGCCGCGACCGATGTGCGTTGGTTGGCCTTTGTATTTTTATGCGTATAATTCGTCCAACGGAAGAATGAGCAGTATAACAGACACCCACCCACACACGCACGCACACACATATATTATATATACGGCGAGATAAAGAAGAGAGAAGATGGCAGAAAAAAAATGTATTTACTGTTCGGGTTTCAGGAACCGACCATGGTCATTTCGTAATACTGTCACGTTTCGTCGTTTTTCGGGACAAACAACAATTTTTACACAAATCTTTCCATTGCACGGACAACAAAATCAAGCTTACGCATACATTCTGTATAAACAATAAATATATTTACGAGTAGTCTAAATGTGACGGCTCACGAATATTTGGTTTGGAAAAAATAATATTATTAACAGACGCAAAATAAAAATAAAAACCTTAAGTTTAAGTATTTGAATGCTAAATATAACCTTGTAATATTCACAGCATAATAATAACAATAGTAAACAGTATAAAGCGAGACGTCTCTGTACGCAGCTTTAAGGGCTCGGTCACGTGGCATAAATCTCTTAACATTTTTAAAAATATTTTTTACGACGAAAAAACAGTTTTCATATTACGGCGATTTTCATTTCGAAATACTTGACATGAGTTGTATGACGATTTTAAATTGTCATTACTTAATAGCATAAATTTTTAACATAATTTTAAAACATACGGAGAAAAAATGAAAATTATTTCAATATGCGATCCTACTTGTGTTTTTTAACGTCAATTTAAATTGTAATCACTTATCACTTTTAAACGAACAATTAGAACTAAACAGATATTAACTTTGTAAATTATATTATAATCTTGTACTTTGCATTGCAAATTAAATAAGTTAACAATAATAATTAAACGCATGTGTAATATTTTGTGAGGGAGTTCAACAATTTAGTCAAAATACATTTATGTCATGCTAGCTAAAAATTTCAATTTCAATTATTCTCCTTATTTTTTTGGTATACATTCATTCATTAATTAGGTATTAGACATATTATTATTTAAAAAAAAAAATTATATTTGGTTTTATTTTTTTAACTCGTCACTCTGGATCACTCGTCGGTCTTAATTTCTTATACCTACTTGGGATAGAATAAAATGTCCATACTCACTAGTTTATAAAAAATTGGTTGTTTCCAAGTGGATGAACTTTCGATCAGATAGAGGGTAAAGTTCCGAATAAAAAGGTTTTCTACGTCATTGTTAAAGCCGACAGTTTTTTCAAGTAAAACCTACAATGGATTTTACGGACCATTTATAATCATTTCAATATATATATATAATATATATATATAATGAAATTCAATTGTTTTAAATTAAAACCTATAGTTCAGCACCATATACACTGGACTAATTAAACATGTATTGTTTTACCGGTGCTGAATTTTGGAATGCAAAACAGTCAATTTAGAGAAATATATTGAATTATATAATTCCACAGAATACCAATAATACTCGAGAATGACAATCAAGATCTCATGTACATGTAGAGAATAGATCAAAGTAATACATATAATAAAATTCCAACTGTAGAATAGACAATAGGATTATCGACAAGACTACATCTACTCATTATTAACACATAACTTCACAATTACACAACCCATTACGTGGTTTAGAAATCACGGTGATAAAATAAGAGACTTATAGTAAAATAATTATGGTAGATATGTTTAAAACTGTATATAATTTAGTAAGGTATAATTAATAATTAGTGGTGAGTTAAATTTGTTAAATTTAATGATGTAAGTGATTAAGTAATTTGGAAATGTATAACTATTGATCATATTATGTGAGTTCAAGTTTTGGTATATTTATTAATAATTATTATTTTATGGAAAACAAATTTCAATGATCCATAATGACTTCATATTAAAAGATACGAAAAAAATGTTGTCACAGTACAATAGACAAGATCTTATAGTTAACAGTAGTCACTGGTATCTTGCATATTATTTTATGGAAATTATTACACAAATGCCTTTTTCCATTCAATCATAAGAACTGTTTAGACCGTTTGGAGTTTCATGACTGTATCAACATCGCTGCCATGATCAGAAATTGAATTACTGAGATAACATTTTTCATTTTTCCTGAAATAAGTTATTGTAAGAAATTGATTTTGACATACTCGGTATGTATAAAGCACAAATATATGCTATGTAAATATGTACATTGTTTAAGTATCATTAAAACGTCACCCACGAAAGAAACAAATTAAAAAAACTTAACTAAGGAAAAAAGATACAAATTGATTTTATTTATATTGAACTAAATATCTGTAAGGTAATATTCAATTATTATTATATTTACCCCCAAATAATCACTGAGATATTCATCTTAACTGCTGAACAAAAGACATTCGTATATTGATCACCATATAATATATAATAAAAATAATATGCAGGGTACCTACTAGTTGTTTTGAAATTAGTATTTATCAATTGTGAGACTTACGTTTTATAATTGAGAATTATTACGCAAATTTAACTGAAAGATACATTTACTATAACAGTAACTGTCTGTATACACTTTGAAATGTACATAGATTTTATTTTTGACATTAGTAAATTGTTTTACCTATCATATGAATCGGCTAATGTTTAAAATTCAACGGGTTTGAAATCATCAAGTTAAAGAGTAAAACTTTGTTTTGAAGATTTAATTACATATAAAACACATTGTACAATATGCCACAAGTATCATAAAAATCGTTGTATCTAACAAGCATCATAGTATCTTTTGATTATTTAACTTGATAATAATTGTCAGACCGCGCAGTAAATATGGAATAATTTAATTTGAATTTCAGCTGGTCATAATATATAATGCGAGAGTCTGAATCCGGGAAAGGTTTATTTACATATAATGGCAATCAAAGGAAACAGGATAAATTATAGTTCTAAACTAAATGTAATAAACGTATAATACGACTTATTTAGTTTGAAAATGATGATACATTTTACCAAGTATTTATATCTGATTATTGTATATGTTACCGTCAATGTTGGAAATCAGACATCATCAGTAATGACTAGTCAATATTAACAGTGGCTAATTAAGCAATGTAATGCTGACAATGGCTAGGCAATACGATTGATAGTCAATGTAGGGAAATATTTAGGAATTTTCTTTAAACCATGCTTATTCAAAGAAGTGGTGGAATGTTTTACTTCTTCCAGCAGTCTGTAATATTCCTCGACACTTAAAAATGATTTAGTGTCACGTTTTTTAAGGAATAATAAATTAATTGATTCCTACAATTTTTTAAGCATATGGCTAACTTCATTGTCAAAAATTATAAAGGTCGTTAACACTTCACAACGATACTACTACAACACGACTGAAAGTATGTACGATTGTTTTATCAGTGATGTGATAAATCTAGATAACTAATCGATAACTAGCTTAGAAAATATCGATACAATATGACATTGACTAAACTTATCAGTCAATTACGGAAATATACATCGATTCCCCCCCAATGAATGGCGAGCATAGGCATTTTGTTTGTCATTACCGCCATTGCCGGGATTACCCATGTAACATATATAATTATGAAATTTGATTTCGTTTTTTATCAGTTATTTTATATTGAAATATAAAATGTGATTACTTATTATTTTAAAATCTGTTTCTATTTTTAAGCTTTTGAAAAAGTAATGAATCAGTCATTAAATTCTAGATTCCGTTTAGATCGCTTTAACAAGTTTTTATTATAACTGTATAATATATTCTCCAAAACTTGTGTATTGTATAATTTACAGTTTATTTGCTGTATAAATTAAATTATTATTTTTAATAAAGCTTTACCTAGTTTCTAATGGGACCTACCTTTTGTAGTCAGGTGTTCCCGCAATCATATATTATAAGTATTTATAACGTTGGGAAATAAAGGTCACAAAATTAATATTTTTAATCTGAACATTTAAAGGTTTTTGTATGTGATATTTATAAGATTGGTACATTTTACAATATAAAATTTAAATTTAAGTATATAATAGCATGGTGTAGTTAGCAATAAATATAATAATTAATTTTTGAACCTAATTAACAATTAGTTAAAATGTATTATAAACATAATTATTTGGTTATTGTCATTAAATAGGTACTGACAACGTTAGATTAATTTTTTATTATTTTGTAAATTTATTATATACTTGACATACAATTTAATTAAATTTCAAATTATGATCATAATATAGTATTGCAATTTGAAATACTAAGTTATACTTATTTTCAGTAGTTTTGGAATGTTAGAAGTAGAACGATTAGTTAGAACCATCAGACATAGTGACAAACTTTGACTTCCTAAACTGAGGTATTTCAGTATGCTGGAAAGTTTCATTTTCAAAAGAAGAATCTTTTAAATAGTATTAATTTAACCTAATTCAAGTTCGGCTTGACTTGAATTTAGCGTTTATAAAAGAATGCACATGGGACAGGGTAATTTAAAATAGTGTTTTAATGTAATGTAGTTTTTTAGTTGGGATTTAATAAGTAAACACATATAAATTAACTATTAAATAAAATACTACACAAAAGATAGATTTTGTCATCTTTTTTTTTAAATAGTAGGTTATTATATTATGTAATTTTATATTTAATCATTAAAATATTGGGCAATAAGATAATATAGGTATGTAAAACGCACCTGGGAATAAACTTTGAGGTGTAAAAAAATGATTGATAGTTTAAAAGAAAAGTTTGTAACATAGATTAAATTCAATTTTATATGAACAAAAAATAAACTTTGGATACGAGAATCGTAATAATAGAGAACGAGAGTATCGAGACGCCGTAATTAGTATGTATTTCTTTTTCTTTTGTATACAAAAGAATATTTTTTATCAAAGAAATTGACTGAGTCAAATTATTATTATTAATTTTTTCACACTTAATATTTTTAAGAATAATTCACGACATTCATATAATAATATTAATATACAGCTTGCCTTACGAAGCATAATTTTTTTTTGAAGTTAGTTTTTAACAAAATATTTACATTTTATGACTTAAAGTGTTATATTTCATAAAAATGAATGCTAACCTAATTTATAGTTCAATTTTTATACAAATATTTTATGAATTCCTTTTTCTGTTATTTATTTTAAAGCAGTATTTTAATAAAATTAATATAAAAGAATAAAAAATTGGCAACGAACTGTAAAACCACTAAAAATGTCTACTTTTTTGAAAAATGATGTCAATTTTTTAATAATAAAATGTAAAAACACTAAAAAAATAACCAGACAAGTATAATTGTATTAAAATTTGCCAAAGATAAAAGATAATAGTGGATGACAGAACCGGCTAATGACATTATGGGAAGTTAATGGTAAATTAACTCCAAATTAATTATTCATTTTTGGGTTCGACCAAAAATATTACCCAGAACTAAGTTGCACTTGAGAATCTCAGCCATATTCTGTAAAAACAATATGATTTTCAGAAAATATAAAATATAAATATTAAAATTCAGAATTAATTCTCCCAGTGCATACAAATATAATAATTCAAACAGTAAGATAAACAACATAAGTCTTAAATGAAATTCTTTAAAAACGAGACTGAGTAATGGATGGTGTGTTGTGTGTGTTATGTTAATTAACCGTAATACATTGTGTGTACATACTCAATTAAGTATAAATTCATAAGTAAATAATTATTAAAATTTCGGTTTGAATTTTATGTATGAAATGTATACACCGAGTTATAATAATACGTGGTATGTTGATGCTCATGTATCGTATTACATTGGATTATATAGGATATTTTTTTTTTCATAGAAATTACACGCCAACACTTAGGCACGTGTACATAACATAATAATAATATATTATATTTTCATTTTTACCGTATTAACTGGAATGACACATACTACGTTGTTACCATTTATAAATAAAATGTACGCTTTGTCATCATATCCGATCGAATTACAAACGTTGTGGGTATTACCTATACGCATTTGACATGTAATACAATATCGTTTCAAAGGGCCACACGGCACGATAAATTAATAAGGTTCCTTAGAATTAAAAAATTTAAATAAGTCAGTAAGTTTCAAGAAAATTAGCTCACGTGTCTAGGGTTTTAATTTTTGTATCTGACGTCAAATAAGATATTGTAGCCTATGGAAAATCGGAAGTAAGCAGTGCGACGTCTTCTGACCAGTTTGACGAGCGACCGACTGCAGTTATAAATTATAATAGCTTCTATTGAAATATTATTCTCGTTTTTACTCTTATCTTAATCCAATTTGTTCGGTATAGAGTCAAATTTAAATGGTATTTGAAATATTCGGAGAGCGAGTTTCGTAAATATAGTATTAACATTTCCATAATATCATATAATCCATAGTATTATAGTAGTTATAATAGTTGTTCGTTTCTGGGTCCATAGTATTAGAAACCACTGCTGAAGGGCATTAAATAAATAAAACTGAACATTTTATTAAATTTTTATTCCTTTATGTCTATGAGGCACAAAGACATAAACACACTTCGCATAAAAAAAAAAAAAAATCGAAAATATATTTTATATATTTTGTCCGTAAATCATTGAGCGTGAACCGAACATTTATATAATATTATTATATGTATGAACTATGAGATAGGCCGTCGTCGAGAACGGTTATTTTAAATTTCGCATATTATCTCTTTGAATAATATGGTTTTTTTTTCATAGGATTTTTTCACAAATGTATTTTATATGTACTTATATATTTTACTATAATAAATAAACATTAAATCCATTTTTATTGTCGTGTACACCTTTATACGTCAAGACATCAAGAATGTCATATATTTTGTTTACAGAAAGTAAGTCTAGTTTCAAATGAAAAATACTTTTATCACACTTAATTTTTCGCAAATAACAAAGTCAACGTAGTTTTTTTAAACAAATATTTGAAATTGTAATATTTTATTCAAACAATATGCTCATATATATAGCTACTAATGCTACCAGTACGCAGGTATATCTTTATTGAAATAAAAAATAATAAAACCGAGAATAATGACGGTATGTTTATGTACCTCCATGTACACGAACATATTAATAATAATATGATTTGTGGCGATGGAAATAAGCTCATGAATGTGTTCGGTCTGAATAGTATTTTTTTCTTCGGTAGGTACGCTCATTTATTCGGAAAGCTCCGAAAGTACCTATAGCAAGTATGTACAATTTATATGGGGCCAGCAAATCATATTGTCATTTAAATTGATCGCATCAGATTTACTTAACCTGTTGTGAAATATATTACCGTACATCAAAATAAAATATGCAGCACAACAAATTATTCGAGCCAATTGGCTTTTCCGAGCGGTTCTCGTCATTTAATCTCATCGTATAACAACTGCAGTGATTTTCATGCGGTATTCGATAACATAAACAAACGACCTACTCAGTGCCGGATTTAATGGAGCAAATACATAGACATTCGCAAACTTGGCCCATGTGACTCAGCCCTTCCATATATTTTTTCTTAACTAAATCAAAAACGGAACGGTGGATCATTAATTTAACTACAACTCAAATACATGATATTGACTTTTGATATGCATGTACATTTATTCTTAATGCTCACCTCAATCGTCTATGATTGTAAATATTAAATGTATGTCATAAGTTTATATAGTGAATTTTTCAAATGGATAGTATTTTTCTTAGTATTTTTACACGAGTAAATATTTAAAATCATGAATAATAATTAATTATTTAAGAAAAATTATCCACTTTCTCTTTACAAACAAGTATCAATAATATAGGTATTATATCAACTAATAACGTCAGTATTTTTAACTATTGTGTAAGGTTTTTTCCAATATTAAAATACTAATAACTTTGATTACGTATTTTAAATATAATAAAAACTAGAAAAACAACTGGAAAAATCACATATTATAAATAATAATACAAAAAAATATGTATTTCAAGATGTTAGTCTAGTGAGTTACCTAAAAATTATATTGACTAATACAAACAATAAGCAAATAAGATAAACAAATAAATAAGTAAATAAACAATAAGATATGAAAAATATATCGGCAGAAAAAAAATAGAATCAAATGTTGAAATATGCACAACACTAAAATATTAACTTAGTTGTATGATTGGATAGGTTAATTATTGAACTACTGCATAAAAGTTCTTTAGGTTAAGACTTGTGATAACTTGCAATATTATGCTGAAACATTTAATTTAGAATAAATCATAAAAAAGTTCTTTGCAGTAAAGTACTCATATTGCCTATACAACACGCCGTCGTACAAAATATGTCAAGACAAGTTTGACAGAGATCTACACGTGGATATGAGATATGAATTTCGTCTTGCATCAGCTTAGCGAAAATTATAAAATACGATTCAGAGTTGAATATTGTTCATTATATAGTGTGTAATCAGTATATATCGTGACAGGCGTACATCTGAGAATGCATCACAGAGCCGTGAGTATCCCCCTCCCTCCACACACACACAACAAGACCTACAATAATCGAGTTATAAAAGTAGTAATCATTAGTTAGTAATAATCCACCGCAATTGTCGAAAAACAGATAGACATTTGAATGAATCCTTGAAGTCTTAACAGCTAACGGTCAACAACATTTGATAGCAATCATTAATGTGTAAAGATGATGTATTAAAGATTTACTCAATAAACGTTATTATAAGACTCATGCAAGTTTACCAGTAATATTGCAGTCTACTGCAGTGTACATAATATATTATATAGTATAGTGCTTTTTTGACGTAGTCTATTGGCTAAAAATAGCACGTAAGCAATATATTTCTCCGTAATGTATATCTTATCGTTAATCATCCAACAATAATAAGAATATCCGAATATGGAATGAATTATAATGAATTATATTATATTATGACTTACGACCAAATAGTTAAAATTTTTCATATTTTAAAAATATAAATTTTATTGCATTCCACTTAATTAACAATAGTTAGATATAAAAAAACAAGGAGTGCTAAATTTTTGGTGGGGGAGGGGGTGATAAAGACCTTTTTTCACCCTCTTGATTGATCTACTGTACATCGTTTTTAAAAATGACAAAAAAATTAATAAGAAAATAAAGCAGCGAGAAGCTTATTTACAAGTTTACAACCAAGTAGTATTTATACATTATTTTTATTCATAAAAATATGTATTTGAATATTATTTTCTAAGGATTCTCATGAAATATGAATATTTTGCTTAAAATAAAACTTCAATACTGTATGGCTATAATTTCGATTGCGTAATAGATACTTTACAACAATAAAAAAAAAAGAAAAAGCTTTACAAACAAGAAGTTTTTATCATTTTTTTTATTCATCTTAATATTTTTTCTAAAAGTGCTATTTCATTATGAATATTTTACTTAAAATGAAGCTATTTAATTACAATTTTAATGTTTATTTTCATAGACTGGTAATTAATTTTAAGTTAATTATAGTTGTTTAATTTAATTCTAATGAAGGTAACTTAACTCAAACTATTTATTAAAAGATTTAAATGTTGTCCTAATTCCGAGTAGTTATTTTATTGTGTCTTTTGTAATGTTTGTGGACTGGGTATTTTTTCTTAAATCCACCACTGGACCACTACTGTCTGAACTAGACGTATAGGTATAATATGATAATACAATACATTATCGTTACACTGTTGCAGTAGTATTATTATTGCTATTATTATACTGTAAAGTGTATAGGTTTTACAAAAGTCGTTCTAATGTCATCAATGACGAAGACTGTCTACTTCGAACACTTTGGTATAAAATTACTTTGTACAATAATATTTTATAAAAATGTGTTTCACTCACATGTAAGTATATGCGGGAACTGTGGTTTTAAAACGAGGAATAAAAATGAAGGTTTTGGTATTAATGGTACAACCGGCGATGTATATATTATATGTATATAAACGGTTAAACGACGACTTCACCCTTTAGGGGATCCACGATGGCGGTTCTATGTGAAAACGGTCATTTTTCAATACTCGGATATCGCGGCCTATGGCCTAACGGCCGGCCATTTATCCTCGCCAACATCACACAGTGGGGTCAATGCGTGACCACCTAAATAAAGTTTGTCGATTTCATCTCCATTTCCCGAGCATATGCTATAATAATAAATTATTTTTAAGAAAAACCTACGTCTAAAAGAGTCATCTGTTGTATAGCGTAGTGCAGAGTGCCCCCCTTCTTCTGCCGATGTTTGGACATTTTTTTGGCCTAAGGGTAAGAAACAAATATCATTTCCAAAAACTACAAAAGTATAGACCTAACACTAAAAAAAAAAAAATAACTCAAACACAACGAAGCACACTACACAGAATAACGAAAATCCACAGAACACGGTTTGCATATTTCATGTAATGACAAATAAGTCTTTTGATCTTCAACTATACATATCACCAAAGCCTATACCTTATTTCATAAAGCATATATATTATTGGTTTCTGGATTATAGTATACAGTCAGTTAAAGGTAGTTTGACCGATTTTTATCTGTCATACATATTTTTGTCAACCGGATTTACCAAGACTTATTAGGGTCATTTGAAATAAATCGGTTTGTCAGACTCACGCTTGCATACTGCTTATTATGTACACAATACAGCATTATTAATATATTAAATATTTTAGAACTTGTAGGTGTATGACGTATGTAAACATGAGTACTAGTCAATTCAATATATCTATTTTGTATAAGAATACGAAATCATCATTGATTAAAGTTTAATGTTGGATAAGATAGCATAGGGTAATTATACAAACACAAGTAATAATTTGATTCAATTTAACAATAAATGTACATCAAAAATATAACTAATGCATAATAATTGATCAGTACTATATTAATGTAACTAACCTATGATTAGTTTTTTTAAAGTGTAAATAAATAATATTTTCGAGCTATAATTATTACGTCATTAGTAGTTAACAATCATTGAATAAAATATTTTAAGCGTATTGAATGAATGAATAAGTGACAATTTATTATTCAGCATTATTTAATATTAATTTAAAATATTGATTAAAAAAGTTATTCGACTTCATTTTTCGTTACCAATTATAATTCAACCGTATTTAGAAAAAATAGTTGAATTGTTTGTATCTCATTGAAATATTCAATCCCGTTCCTCTGAAGAATGTGGCCATGTGGGTTTTATCATAGAGTTCGGATCACCACCATGTAGTGCTCATACATCACTAAATGAAATTAAAAAATAACAAATCCTCTTATTGTAAAGCTATACCAATCATATAGATTTAATCAATTTTTTAAAAATTAAAAAAAAATATTTTTAATTTAAAGTTATAAATATACCTACCTAATACATATTCTTAAAAACTAAAATTATTTAAATTAATGTCAAAGAATAATAAATTATTTATAAGTATTTAGATACTTTAGATTTTATTATATTCTGAGTAGAGTGAGGAATGTATTGATCTAACAATGTTGTTTTTCTTTTAGTCTGGCATCATCTATTGGGGCACTGAAAATTATTAAATTTTTTACTTCAGCATCTTTTCTGGTAATAAAGTGAATCTAACAGATACTTTCTCAGTACCTAATTTAAGCGTACGCGCATACGAGTAGACAAAAAGAATAAAACAGTGAAGTTTTTGAAAAAAATGATTTTGATTATTTAGTGTAATTCAAAACAGATAACCGTAAATACTTCCACCAAATGTTTTGATGTCTCTCATAAGTACTTTACACTCTAATCAAAAAATCTAAAAAATAGTTAAACATAGTTTTTTTTTAAAGATATTTTAAGTTTAAATTTGGATGAATTATGATATTTAAACGAAGAACAACAATTTTAGTTTTTTGTTCTAATTTAAAAATATTACTCATTTTTACTCAAATCTTTTAAAGTATATTACTATATTTTAAAAACACAATGGTATTTTCAAATACAATGTGTTTCAAAAATTAATCCAACCTATTGTGTCACTAATAGTAAAATAAATTACTTTAATAGCAATCATACCATAAAATATAATATACTTAGTAATATAACGTGACAGACCGTTTTGCGCAGAATTGTTTTTCGTATACAATTAAATTCAAATTTGATACATATATTACAGTACCACACAAAACCTATTGTACAGCAGAATGGGAACTTTTTTTACCTTTTTTTTATCTAGTGGTCATTGGGAGTGCTTTACAGATATTTAAAATATTTATTAACGACAAGTTGTTTGAAGGTTTCCGAGTATATTTATTATTCAGATAAAAGCGGCTATGAAGCGGATTTTATTTTAGTTTGAGCAAATTATAAATAATATATTCTGATCTCTACAAAATTACATGAAATCAATTTTAAAATATAATACCAAGCAAATATATGTATGAATGAGAATAAGTATATTAAACTTTATATTACATTGTATAAGTGTATATTTTTTTAATCAAATTTTATTGCAACCATGAAAATCTAAAATAAGTTTGGACTGTTTTTTTTTTTTACTGAAACTGTTGATTGAAATTGTACCAACTACTTACTACAAAGTCATAAATATTACTTAATTTAATAGTTATAAGTGAATTTTGTATGCCGACATTTAATGTAACATATACCCTCACATTTAATGTGTATAATATACAGAAAGATAAAATAATAAAGCGCTTTTAAGTTTTGGTTTATTTTTCTAACTACACATTTTATTTGGTCCGTTAAACCAAAGTAATAAGTTTGCAGAGCTATAATAACGAGAAAAAAATAATAACAAAATTCGTATTGAATTTTGCTTCGTATTGATGGTGTGACTTAATTAAGCCTGGCGTTGGCAGTGTTTGTTATTTTATGCCGTTCCAAAACGTCTCTTCCGGTTAACTTTCATACCACTGCTTCAATTAAACAATTATTCTGTTCACCCAGTCACATCTCGGTACAAACACATGGCTCATTTTTTGACCCTTTCGGTTATTAATTTTGCTAACAGTATTCACACATAGAACTCCTAGAAAATTCATATAAATCTCTTTTTGCCATCTCCCAGCCAATTTAATTAAATCCGACGTAATGCAATTAAATGGCTATAAAATAAGTGTGTCGCAGTTCGGCACAGTTATATATTTATTTCATACAAACTAATAAAATCAATAGAGTTGGTTGGATAAACAAATAAATATATGTATCTCGTTAATAAATACAATTATTCAGATGCCAACCAACTCTAGGTAAAAGTGCACAGTAGTTCTTAGTTCGACTTTGTATATAAAATATAATACTTCCAATCATAGCTTATAACAAACTATAAATAAAAATGATTTTCCACGGTATTTTCGTTAACAATTTTTATTTTTATTATGTTGTAAGTATTTTTATTTGTTTAATAAAACTTATACTGTGTTTAAAAAAAAGAAATACATTGTGATATTATAAATTTTTAATATATTTTACCATATTGGTATATCTGTTAATTTATTTGGGATAAAGAAAACTTTATTTTTTCAGTAACCAACACTTATGGATAATCAAATTAAATAACTTTTAAATTTTAACATTAATTTGAATTTTCAATATACGAAAAAATAAACAAAAATACATATCTTTACCACGTGTTTAACAAATAATATTATTATCATTCCTATTATTGTGTATTATTAATAACAATAAAGTTATTAAATTACATAAATTTATAATCTAAATATAAAATAAAAATTTTTTAAACAAATTTTATAGTAACATGCAATTTTTTGTGCTTTTACAACTACCTGATTTAATGTAATTCACGATTGGTTAGAATTATAAAACTGAAATGAGTATAAATAATATAGTTTAATTATCGAACAACCTCTTCTTTGATACTGAATTCATGTAAATTGTGTAAAAAAACTGAAATAATATATTATGTTATAGATACGAGATGTATATAAATTGTATAATATACCAAATACTTAAATATTATTACAGGGAGAGGATTGGGGTAGCCAAATAAGGAAAATGGTTATTTACTGTTATCTGCTAAGGGCTTTAAAATATTATAAATTTATATGAATTTATTGTATTGGTATTTTTTAACTATTGTATATTATTATTAAGTTTTTTTAAGTACCCATATTGCCTATTCAACACGCCGTCAAACAAAATAATATGTCAAAACAAGTTTGGTGAAGATCTACATGTCTAGAAGATATCTAGATTTTGTCTCGCATCAGCTCAGCGAAAAACGATAGAAAACGAGTTTGTTAAAATGAGAGTTTCAGAGTTGAATATTGTTGATTATATAGTGTGTTATCTGTATAAATCATTTTACTAAATATTAGGTTATAATATTCCACTAAATAGTATTGGGTAAGAAAGTTATACGTTTGTCGTATACGTCGCAACGGCATGTCTGGGCATAGTTGCCACACAATTAGAAACAACAGTGTAATGCATTAATATGTGCACACTTCAGTGTACATATAAATAAGCAATAAGCAAAGTGTATAGTGAAATTTTGAAATAATTAGATTTCTAAAACGTGTAACAGCGTTTAAAGATGGGTAAAATACTACATATTTTTTACTTTATTTAAGCAAGCATAATTTATTGTTTGTGGCATAAATTCCATGACTATACGTGCGTATAAGGGTTAAAACTTGGAAGAGGATTTCAAATTGCATTTATAATAATATGTACTATGTCGCAATACTACTCTTACGGCTAATACCATAATATACGATAGACTCAAGCGTAAAGTATACAAAACTTTCAATTTTACGTAGAAATATCATTGGTGACTCATAATAACTACTAGAACTAAAATTAAGTTACATTAATTATTTTAAAACTGTATATTTATTAGTCACTGAATACTGGGATAATAATGTAGTAAGACTGCAATTAAAATAAATACTATAATATATATTATATTATTTTAGTAATGATAAAAGGATATTTTTTACATGATAAAATATATCAAATAAAGTGGAATAAGATGAAATAAATGTTTAATGTTTAGTGTTTGGAGAGATGGTCTCGAGTCTTGTGTTTATGATCCAATTTAAACAACTTACCGTTCAGATTTATGAGGTAAATAAATAAAACTGACACTTAAAACTGTTTTCCAACTTAATAAACTATCTTTCACAAATCAAATAATACCCGCATTCATAAGGGTCATTATTTATGATGAAATTTAAAATACACGAGATTGACTATATATTTTATTAGAACGTACGTGAGAGTACACCTAAACTTTTTGAAACCCATACAAATACAAGAAAATGAGTCGGGGAAACTAAACTAATTAAATTTTTTCAACTGAATACTAGTTATAATAATATCGTGGATGCATATTATTTTCTCAAAGCTTATCGATTTGCAGATTATATACAGTAGCCTGTTTGGTTAACCTATATACATTGTTTAACTATATTTGTTTTAATCATTATAACTTATAATTTTGATCGAAAACGTTAAAATATTTGAGGTTTTTTTGAATAACTTATAGGTGTTTAAATACAAGTTTAAAAGACTTGCAACTTACACAATTTATAGACCTAATTAATATTTCATAAGGTATTAAATACAGTATTTTTAATGTTTACCTTATTCGATGACAAATTAAATTACTAGGTATTGAATATACGTTCTCAATACCTAAGATCTAACCTACAAAAACAAAAATTAAACCATGAAATAATATTATAGGGATGTAATTAGCTCACATAGTGTTCATACAGCTGAAAAACATATAGTATTATTGTATATTCGAGGTCGACTAGGTATTAAGAATTCGTGAGCTATTGGTGTTAAATGATTCGATACGTTAAATCGATCAGTTACACGACAGTAATTGATGAACCTGTTATCGGTGGTAAACGATGCGACCAACTCTGCAATTCGTCATCTATTAGTCGTTTCTTCAGAGTCAACCGTTTTTCTTTCCACGACATCTTAATGAAAGTATCGCGGAATCTGATCGCTCGTTTACGATACAAGAAAAAAAATTAATCGATGCCGAAAGCCGTGAGAAAGTTTTTTCGGTGAAGCTCATTGATAATCGGGCAAAAAGGGTAAACTCGTAATAGAGTGGGCAAAAGAGATCAAAAAAAAAACCGATCAGTAGTTGACGAGATCAGTTTTAAATCCAACCGACTTCACAAGTTGGTCGGACCATTCAACGCCGTGAACTAAATATTATATACGTGCAACATAAAAGTATAAAAAAATATTTACAATTTCCAAACATTTTTATTGTTATTCTTTAGTAATGAGAGTGGTTATTAGTATCGGACCTGAGACTACATAGTTGCAAACGTAGTATAATTGTTTTAATTAAATTGTATCAATTACTTAGTAATTATTATTACATTACAAATTTATTTATTTTTAAATTGTTGTGTACACAATAAAAAAATAAAAAATAATTTTCTTTTATTTTTGTGATTTTATGGTTATGAATGACTATAAGATAAATTAATTGAGTATGGAGAATGGGCAACATTAAAAAATTCTAGCTTATTAAATAAAACTGGGGTAAATAATTACCTCACTCTAGTGATCAAACAATTATACTATAAATTAATAGAAAAAAACAATTGCTTTTAATTGTTGAATGGTTTTAGTAAATTAATTTAGTATTATATCAATAATAAAATATTGAAAATAGGGAAAATGTATGTTCAGGAAACGTCGTAGAGTGTCCAGCCCCATCGATCAGGGATGAAATAATTGTTCAATATTGATATTTGGGGTGGCATAAATTGTATACGCTTGCGGGGTTGTAAAAATACTAAACACAGCATTCTGTGTGTATATAGTGCACAGCGAACGGACGGCCGCGGCGGCATGGCGATAGTCTTACACTTCCGGCGCACAGGTGTTCCGCCATTTCCGGTTTCGAATTTCTGAGGGATCGGGCCGGAGATATACGGTGACGTGGCGCAGGAAGAGTTGCGGCGAGCACGTGGCGCCGAACAAGGGTGAGGCGGTCGCTTGCGTGGGGGCGTACTTGCCAACAACATTTCGGGGGTGACGTGAGCAAACTTTCGCACGCCGCAATAAATGAACGGCGACGGAGCGCGTGCAGGCGCCGGTGAGACACGCGCATCGCAAATAACGGCGGCTGTGGCAACACAATAATATCTACTCTGTACACATATCGAGTCCGCGTGTATACGAAGTACCCACCTACAAGCCGCTAGGGACCGAAAATTTCCTGTTATTATTATTATTATCATCACCATCGTCATGTAATAATAACAATAATAATAATTGTACAAGGTGGCGTGTGCGTATTAATTAGTGCGTTATTGAATGCCGGTTTGTTATGTTTTTTTTTTTTTTTTGAAAGTTTTCAGCCGTCGGCCCGTCGAGGACTGCAATCGCGTATAAAAGGCACGGTTCGTTCATTACGGAGGCATTTTATTGATGGCAATTACGCGCAATTATTAAAATATATATTATACGATTTCCGGGTTATAGTACCCATATTATATTACGATATGTTTTAACTTTGTTTTTAGTTCACCGCACACGATTGCGCACACACACAATATTATAATAAATCGAGCCCGATTGATATGGTATATATTGTAAATGTTGTGACAGGTAAATCAGCCGACTTGTCTGGACATCAAAGGCGTGTTGGTTTCGGTTGGGTCGGTTGGTAGAAACGGACGTCTATTTCTACAATTTTAAACACGCAACGGTGCACCGTTAAAGACAAAAAAATAAATAAACAAAAACAACTTTGTTCTATGAACGTTTATTGTCCTGCAATGAAAAGTTACCCAGAGCATAGAGATTCCCGAAATTCCAGAGTTTCCCGATTTGTTTGATTTGGAACGAGTTTTCAGAGAGAAATTGCTTACCACGAGTCCATGAAATACTTTTTCAGAAAATTTTATACGTAGTATAGGAAGTATACCGTTTTTACCGTGACTTCACTTAAAACACGAAAACTTTTGAATTCATTCTCTTAAACCGGATATTACTTGTGTTGTTTATAAACTTGTTTGTTCCGAACACAATTTATTATATTTACATCAAATAGTCTACTTCATACTTTACTACGTAATTTATAAAGATAAAATAAACAAGTTCGGTTGACTTAAGATTATAGATAGGTTTTCTGATTTAGGTATCTACATTTATATTAATTAAAATAGAAATCCAAGCCATCATAATGAGAATATTATGCTATTACGTTACATCATATACCTAATATACATTTCAACACCAGTGGGCAGTGACTTGCGAGTAAAATAAAAAAAACAATGTGATATAAAAATAATAAAAATGTGTCATGTTTATTATTTTCTAAGTTGATTCATGACGTTCTAAAGAAAATCATAGTACGTTTAAATGGAAATAAATGTTATCATATTAAAATTTATTTATGTCAATTTAATTATTTATACTATGCAATATAATTATAGTAGTACATACTTAATTAATTTAAAATGTAATTTTGTATTTATGATTCGTAATACATCCTATGTATACCTATTCATTATAATATCATAAAATGTTAGGCTATACCGTACATTCCCAAAAGACGTTTAAACATATCTATATGGTACTAAATAGACACATGTTTAATTTCAAGTCAATTTTTTGTTTAGATTTCTTGTCAGAATTCGTGTACATTCAGATACACTATAAAGGTATCTATAAAAAAATGTGAAAAATAAAGAATCTATCTTCGAGTTCATTTGATATTGATCATTAAATATTCAGATGTATATTATTTGCTTAATGAAGCAATTATTTCTTCAACAGGGTTTACCTAAATTTAATTGTTCATGGTCTACTCTTATTAGATAGAGAATAAAGTGTATTATTATCCAGTCATGTTATAAATTGTTTTTGCTAAACATTAAAATATTTCAAATTCAATATTAGTATACGAATAATAAAGAATTTTGTATCTTAAGTTAATACAAATATAAATAAAATATGTACACAGAGAACACTTTGGAAAATTGTTTTCATTAAAAGTGAATTGAAATTTGTATACTTAATTTATGAAACGGTTAGTTTATTGAGGTAGAATTAAACATTTTTTTTTCTAAAACGTGACTGAAATATAAAAGACGTTTACTTGTTAAATACATAATACAAATCTAACGTTCTAATCTACGAATATAATATCAACACAGTTTAATATTTATTTTTACTATTTAAATTAATTCTACAAATCCACTTTATACTGTTATTTTTAAATGAAAAAACACAGATACAATTTTTATAGATATATAAATTTTTTTCGTGCCAGGCATGAATATAAGTAAAAACAATAAAAATACTAAAATAACATTATGATGATAAAGCAATGAAATAAATAAATAGAAACAGATGTACATGTAAATATTATAACACAAATAATATTAACTCAGACCAATTTGTTCTGGTAGTCTGATTAATGAGGGAGGGGGGATATATGTCAAACAGTTTTTGCCCAGTATTGGGATGGCCTATCTAAGATGGCTTTCTGATTCACCTGTAGATCGTTTTCGGAGAATGTGTTTGTGAATTCTGAGATGGGTCATACTTTGCTGTATAGATATCTATTACAATCGGAGAAATAAAAATATTTATGTAAAGTTATAAAGAAAAACGAAAAAAAATTGGGAAATTTCGTTATATTACACTGTACGGATATGAAATAAAATCGGCAAAGTAGTATCTCTTGTTTGTTTAGATAGAGATTCATTAAATTTAATCATTTGATACGAAACGTTTATATTATCTATGTACAGTCCTACTAAATATTAAAACGATGCTAAGTTTACCACACTTCGACCTTTTCATTGTTGGTGGCCAATATTTTGAAAAGGTCTCTGCTGTTTTTATCTGCAGTTTACTGATGGTTTTTATGTTAGAATCAAGTATGTCCCTTTCCGTAGTCTGCTCATGTCACAATTGGAATTACACTGTAATCCGTACATAGATTCTCTTTCAGGGTCTATAGTTCCAGGCCCATTTATGGTATTTATATAAATATAACTGCGTCAAGTCATAAAAGAGGACTTTCAAAATAATATACATTTATGGACCTATTTTTGCTACTTTATCTTTCTTTTATAATTCACATTATCCTAAACACTATCGACATATAAAACGTTATTTTTGTGTAATATGTTTGCAATATCTTACAACAATCATAATTATTAATGAAAATAATATAATAGATTAATAGATATACTCGTATATTATATTAATGCTAATATATCTGCTAGCTACACTCGGGGCTACAATGATAAATTAAATTTACAGTTCAAATCGTGATTACTAGGTACTGCGAATACAACTATTTTATATTATTTGTAGACAGATTAAATTTTAAAGGATTAAAACTTGATAGGGCTTAAGTAGATAAAAACGTTATTGAATTGTGGATATCTCAAATTTTATATTGATTTTACAAATTTATTTTGACAATAGTGTACACTGTACATTGTATGTATTAAATAAAGTCAATCACCGAATGAACTTAAGACTTTAATATGTACCGAAGGTGATGTACAATTTTATCTATAGCATCCATACGCCAAATCAGAGTAATAGAAAATATTCCCTAGTTATTAATAAAAAAATATAAAAAAAGAAAACGAATTTCAAGCACATAAATTTTAAACCTGTCGTATATAAATGTATATTTTTATGTCATATAAATAAGATAAAGAAACAAAAAATATATCTAGCAAAAAATATAATTAATCAATTTAATATAACGGAATTCAACTAATTTATTTACGAGCTGTTGTTGTTCACTACGAGTGTAATTTATAGAACGTTTATAATATGAAAACTTGTTATTTATTGCACTTATTTATCGAATCAAAATATCTGGAAGTGCCAATTTTAGAACTTCCTCGTCAAATCATTGCGTTTGTTTATAGATAGAAATCTTATATACATGAACAATGAATATATTACATATCATATTATATATATATATATATAAACTCAAATAACAATAATTTTTCAAATTTATAGTCGAAGATGTATATTTGTTTACTTTATAATGGAACATCATTGGAATAAATAATACATTTAGTCAAATAATAACCAAATAATGGTCAAGTCCATTGTTAAAAAATAGTTTTAATTGACCTTTAGTCATGACCTACATTCCATGTTATTGTTGTGTTCATACATTGTTATTGCGCACGTATACTATGTAGAATAATATGATATGGTCAGTGGCGAGTATCAGGGATGATGTTAATAGGGAACAGTTGCCTCGAGAATATTTTACGGGCGATGACGTTGTTATTGTACGTTCGAATAAAAAATAAATAATAATATTGAAATTCAATGTTATTATTAAATAATACACAATGACGTCGACAGTTAGTCACTAAAACACTGGTCAATATATTGAGAAGCAGTGATTCATAATAATTGTAAACTCGTTTTTATCTGAAGACTGAAAATAAATTTCTTAAATATAATATTTTATGGAAAAAACATTATGTTTTTTTGTGTCTAGATTAATAAGAATGCATCAATTTAATAATTATGTAAATACTGATGTCAATTTAAATTCAATTTTTTTTAAAAAATTAAATAAAGCTTGGAAACTTTGTAGAAGTCAATATTTGATCAGTAATTAGTATAGTGAAAAAAGATATGATCATTATTTTAAGTTTGATTTGAAACCAAAAAAAGTATAGTAAAATAGAAATCAACATTAAATATATACAACCGAATTGAGAAAGAAAAAGATTATAATATTTTCAACATTTATTTATAATTTTTGAGTTTAGAGATGACCAATCTATCCACCCCGAAAAACAATAATTCCAGTTTTATTATTATAACTAGTTATTTAATTTTAAGAAATTGGAATCTAATATATGATAATAATTCATAGTTGATAAAGATTAGAGATGAACTTGTATTTTTCAAAACCAAGTAGGCACGTGATCAAAAAGTTTAGAAATGTGTTAAGAAACAAAAATAGGTTTTACATTTTAATTTTCAAAATTTAGGGTCAGAGTTACAGGATATATATATCTTCCACATGTGGGGAAATACCCTCATCTAATAATATCTAATAAATATCAGAAAAGAAACCAAAATCCGGGGTTAACTATTGATTTTAAATTATAAATCAAATCGAATGACAATTCATCAAGACCAGCCTGTGAATTTAACTACTGTATCACATAGATTTATAGTTAGGTATTGTGGCATCTAGTTAATATGACACCGTGTATACTACAGCATATCAAGAGTAAATAGTTTACAAGACTAATGCATGATTGGATGAGTGTTTACTATACATTTAATTAAACTTTAATTAGTTACTTCCTCCATCTCACTTCTAGGTTTAATGCCAAGAAGGCTCAAAATATAGTGGCCTAGAGTCTAGAAACATATTAAGATAAAAAAAAAAAAATAACACAATAATACGAAAGAAGTACCAGGTCGGATGGCACTGCTGAATGAAATGCTAACCTCTTGTAATTTAAAAATGTTAATGATCAAATGTATTCATTGTATCTATAACGGTATAGATCGTAAATCGTTAAAAAAAAAAATAATAATAATCTTTAAGTTAATAAAATTTTTGCGCCACCGCTGCCATAAGATTTTATTTCTGTATTTTGTATTGGCAATTTTTTTTTTTTTATTAGCATAACTATTTAGTCAATTACTAAGAATAAAACATGTTTTTTCAAATTAATGAATGTAAATTTAAAAAACAGACACGACGAAAAATAATTGGAAAACCAATATATTCTTCACTTTACTCAGAATGTAAAAAAAAAAATAAATACCAACGGCTTTTTGAATAAGTTCTGTTAATAAATGCATCTTAATAAAATAAGTTGAGTTTAATTTTTGGGCAAAAGCAAATTATATTCAGTTCAATAATATATTAATTAAACATTAATATAAATCGTTGATTTGATAATAGTTCCTATAGTAGTTTTCAGATATGATATTGTAGGTAGGTAATACTTAACTTTCATTTAAACAAATAAGTAATCTAATTCGTTCTTTTATTTCTGCAGCGTTAAAAAATAAAAATAAATTTTGTTGAAAGAAGATACGTTTATATAATTTAAAAAAAATAATGATATTGCTCCAAAAAGCTCTTTTATTAGGTACACCTATATTTGAATTACGTCAAAAATGATGGTTCAACTTTATCGAATTATCTATACGTATCATATTGAACCATACATCTGGACAAGACGTGGGCGAACAACAAATTAACTTAACATAGACAATGAAATTCCATTTCAAACAATCGAACATGGATGGAAATAATAAATATCGTCTCAAAATGTGCACTAAACATAAACAATCCATCACTTTTTAATGGTTTGGCATAATAAGACAATTTCAATACACGCGACACACTCGAATACATGGCACAGCTGCGTCAAAACCCCCAGAGAAACAGTGTTAGATCGGAAATGGTGAAATATCGCAGGTAATATACTAGTAAATAAAAACACACCACACAACATTGTTAGATTATATTATGATGCCTCATTAAAAATGGTGTCCCACGCATAATAACCATCACACAAGCGCATTATTATAAATAAAAAAAAACAATTAGTAAATACCTGTAAAATAAAAACCATAAACGATAAAATATTCTCATTATAAATTGAAAAGCATTATTGATAACTTTTCGAACATGAACTATAGATTTGTAAGTAGTATTTTTAGTTTATGAAAAAATTAAATAATGCATAGGTACTTTTACATATTATTAATGATAAGAACAGTATTTATAATAGTGACTATTATACCTACTATTTATAACTGATATACTTGTATAATAATAAGTTGAAAATGTATGCTAATAAAAGAATTGAATATTAATGAGAGAACTTATTGCAATTCTTAAAACTTTAAAAAATAATGTTAGGAATAAACTAATTAAACGTTAAACCTGTCTTGAAATTTCAAGAAAATAATGTTTATTTCTATAGTGTTATAGTTTTAGTTTTAATTTTTTTAGTATTTTCATAATTAATAAAATTTAGATTACTGTTTGCATTAAATCAGAAACTGAAATGAAGTACTCGATGTGTTAAATATTATGCCAAACACGTTCTCTAGGAAAAGTTTAAATTTAAATTTTAATGTATGACAATTTTTTTTACACGAAATTCATTTTTAGTTAATAGTCATTAAAAACTTTAAACGTATCGATGATTAAGTGATAATTGATTATTTTCTACCATATAAATTAACCATTTTACGTGTAATTACACTGATTGTTACTAGTTAGTAGCTTACTATTTTTTACTATATTTATAACAATTCACTTAGACTCGTTTTATTTTCAAGCAATTATTTTTAATTTATGAAGCTTGTGAGTATTATAAAAAAAATTTTTATATATAATAACAAATTATAATATTATGTATGGATAACAAAACAATTAAATTACAATTTGTCATTTTTTTTTAATACTCATGTAGGTATAGTTAATTTTTTAGTGGAGGCAAATGGAAATTGATACTACATAAATGAAAATATAATATCTATTAGTAGTGTTTAATGGCCAGTCTAGAGATTTTTTTATTCTTTGTACGCCACTATATAACAATACACACTCCGCCGTACGGTATGTCGAAGGTCGTCGAAAAGGTATACAAGACCGTATTTTGGTCCAAATAATATGACGTTCAACCAGGCGGTCGTTAATCATGCTGATTAATAAATTGGGGCTTCCCGTAATTGACAGACCACTTGGACAGGGTAACCATTCTTTTGCACCGAAGGTGTGCGAAATATTATGCTCGTTAAATAAATTTATTTATTTTACGTCGTCATAAATGTTGGTGGTGGTGGTGGTATAGGTAGTAACCGTCGTCGGATGTTTTTCAGTTTGTAAAATAATAGGTATCTAATAATAGAAATACATATATACCATCCATAACAAATGTATACTTCATATGTGAAAAAAAACGTTGTTAGATATTGGTATTATCTGCTGAAATATTTTTTTTTTATCAAAAACCAAGAATTATTTACCCCGGTAAATATAATAATATTATTGTGTTTGGGATGTAGGCACCTAGGTAAATCGTAAATAATAACTGAGAAAAGAAATCATAGTATTGAATTATTCATTGTGGACGAATGTCGTACCTACTTGAAAATATTCATAATTTTCTACAGTACCTATTAGGTATACTCATATAGAGTAAAAATTTAAAATCTGCTCTAGTCAAGTTAGAAGAAAATAGCATATTTTCGGATACTTAGAGAAGTATTGAATATAATCTTAATATTTTGTCAAACATTTTGTTTTAAGTGTTTTAATTTTATGTTATATAAAAAAACTAGAATAGCAAAATACACAAAGACAAAATTGTAATTTGTAACTGGTTTGTCCAAATCGAATTAATACATTTTAAACTCGTACAATTTAAATTATGTTTAAGTTAATAAGGACATCATGCCTAGTTTATTATATAATGACCCCAACCACACTGGGTGTAATTAAAAATTCTATAAATAAATATTATACTGTTTTAATATCTTGAAATTATGGAATCTCATGCAGTTGATTTATCACGTGAATAATTTTTCTCAACTTCTTTTAACAGATGTAATATAATAATTCCATTTCACATTAGAAGACATTTCGATACCAAGATAACATTTAGTTTGTAACAAAATTGACATAATGCTATTGCTATTACAATTGTCAACTTGTATTTTAATGTCATGTTTAAACACTAACGATAGTTTTGTGTAATTATTAATTATCTTGTTAATTTATAAAATTTTATATTTATTCATTTACCATTAAGACGAGAAATAACTTATTGCTTTCTGGTTAAGTCTATTTATAAATTAGGTGTCATATCTGGAAGTTATTTGAACATTTTAAGTTCTCAGAAACTATAAATGACTAGTGAACGTTTTTTGAAAAAACCCAGCCAAGCAATAATACGCACCCTGTTTCTATTTTCTATATTCATATATACAATGCAATATATATTTTCGAGTGAATAAAATATAAGGGTAAAAACGTTTCAGACAAAATAATATTACCCAAATCCTAGTTGATTCATACTATAGAACCATAAAATCGAAGATGGTTCAACTGTATGTATTTTCTACTAAAGTTATTTCTGAACACAAAATAAAATATGCGTGTTGACAAATAACCAAACAAGTATATTAAGTATACACTGTATACTTTATATACTTGTTTGGTAATACAGCTAATAAACGTGTAGCATATGGATATATTATACAAAGCTTATACAGGTACTATAATATTGATCTATTCCAAATCAGATACCTACATATTAGATTATTATAAAATAATAAGAATGGCATAAATATTAAATACTAATAATTTATGTTTTTACATTTCACAGTTAATTTAAATGAAATTACAAAATGAAATGGTTTCAAAAGTTATTCACCAACTATGAAAAAACGTTTATATAATACTATACAATTTAATTAAATCAATATACAATTTAACTAAATTAATTATTTGATTTGGTATATCGATCAAGACATATTATACAGTAGGTATATAGAAAATTGTCAGTCATCGAATTATAATTTAACGCCTATGGGTTTCGCGCCAATCGCTTGAAGTGTAGGCTGACAATTTTTGATAAATGGTTTGGGAATTTACCGAATAAAAATATCAAAAAAGATTTTGTGGGAAATCAGTATTAAAAATCACAATCTGTTCATCGGATATTATAGTAAAGACATAATTTAATGAAAATAAAATAATAACATATAAAAACACAATACGTGACCATAATATATGCTGTTTTAATTTTAAAGAATGTATAATATGTATGTAAATATAATACTGTTTAGTATGGTTTTGTTTAAAAGATATTTTAAAATAAATTGACATTTAAAAGATGAACATTTATCAAAGTGCTATGACTTTTTCATTGATATACGATTTATTATAGTGTTGTTAAACTAAGTTTAACCTAGATGCTATGTATATTTTATTGAAATTGTGTTAATAAAATCGGCGTTACCATTACACTAAAAAGATCATAATTTTTTATAAAAATTTTTATTAAAAAAAACATAAGTTATGATTTTAAGACCAAGTTGCGACCAATCTGGTTGAATTGACTTATTGGTTTATGATTCACGTGGGATTATGACATTGGAAAAAAATTCACCGTAGATTTTACAAGCTATAGAGTATACTTTTTAAACAATATCTGCAGTTGTTTTTCTTGTAATAAATATATACTCACATGGACATAAAACTATTGAATTTCCATGTATATTCTAATATATTATTATATTATGTATTAATTATGATCCATGTTTTAAGCTTCAACAAATTTATGAATTTATTCAAAGGTCCCTTTGAAGACCTACATGAAAAGTATAATGGAAATGATCCTTAACAAACTACCATCTGAATTAATAGAACTTTGTGGTTTTGGTAAAGTGGTTAAGTTGAAGTTTTAGTATAAAATCTATTATATTAAATAACTAAAAAAAGTTATTTTAATTTTTTCACAGGTAATTAGTTTTAACTGTAAACGTTATCATTGTCTTATATGTATGAAGTACTTATAAAGTTTATTTTTGAAAGATTTAAGTTTTTAAATAATTTAATGAATGTGATATTTTCACAAGGATTCAATATTTAAATAAGAAATAGTAAAAACATGAGTGAGTTTAACGAGGAATTTAAGTTAAGATAGTTACGAGAAAATAAATATTAACTATAATGTATTAGTTTATTAAAAAATGGTTGGTATGCCATAATTTTACATTTTGTTTTCAATATTTCGAAAATATTTTCTTTTCGCTGGGCACCAGTTACCTGAAAATCCTGTTAAAATCAATAATATATTTGCTAAACAACTAACCAGACAAGATTTTTAATCTAAAAATTCACCAATTGAAACTTTTAAATCACTTTTATTTAAAAACGTGTTCATATACATAATAATAGAAATACAAATCACATATGGCTGAAAACCAGTAAAGCATCATACACTTTGTTCAAAATCTAAAATTACATTTAACCATGTTAAATCATCAAACCACATTGTTAAATCAATGAAATTCGTTCGGTTGTTTGTGCAAAGTCATACACTCATAACGCATTGCTATTATTTGTTGAGATATATTTACTGTAAACATCAGATTTAGGTGAATAACCTTTATACGAACGATATTCGTACGTGTATATTATACTCGTTTTTACTATCGACAGTTTGTTGGTTTACATTATGATCACTATTATACACAAGCTATTATTGTAAATGTTGTAAATGGTCGCAGTACGTGTGATACTTGTATACAGCGGGTTTACTAAAGAACAGAAAACTACAAATATATGTTTTCGATGTTTTACTATACGTAGTATTTTGTTACAGTATACACGATACACAGACTTTTAAATATGCCTATAAATAGCACCAGAGCAACAAACATGCGTAGCTCTATATTATACGGCTAAATTGCGTAATCATTTCAGTCTATCAAATTTCACTTGGTTAGACCTAAACGGCCGTCATGTCGTGCTTATCTCACGGCCAAAAACCCCATTTTAAGCTCGGATCGTGTTTGCCAACGGCAAAATAATCCTCGCGACTAGGCCTCTTTATATAATATATAATACCAAATAGCAACAGCAGTCCCGCACTGCAGCGTGTCTTTGTCTGCTAGTGCCCGGGCCTGCTTCTGCGTCATTGGTGTATACATTATAGTTTAGACGAATTGGCCATTATGGTTCTCCGCCACCACTGCGCCACCACCAACGTGGTAAGAGATGAATAAATGGTATGAAACTGCAAGGCTTAAATCTCTACTTCCTGTTTACATATAATAATAATGGTTCGCACACCATGGGAATATTTGAAAATTCGATTTGCCATTTAACTCCCGCGTATTGGGGTGGACAAAACCCCCTTGCTATGAGTATGGTCGACTGCATATTTGTTTTGGTTTTTCCTGGGGTTTTCTTTATTTATGTTTTTCTTTCTTTATTCACTTAACGCGGCGCTTCCGGGTCTCAAGTCAAAAATTGCAGCTCCTGCACGGTATATATATACATGTATATATATCACAAAGTCAAGATTGTCAATACTATGTAGGCAATAGTGACAGACAAAAACAAGTATATATACGTTAACAAATCGTTACGCGTCGTGGAGACTGGCCGCCAACGGCTATCGTCACTACAGTCCACAACAATCAAAATAGTTGTTCGAGTGAGAGTGTGTGCCTGAAAGATTTACACTTTATACTCGTAGCTTATCGAACTGTCAGCCGTAATATTATTATTGTGTCTAGTGGAAAAACAATTACGCGTACACTGTACAACCATTTGGGCAAATTTTAATTTCGATTGAAATCTCTCGGGGTTATAAATGGCGGAGTGTTCTAAGATGCGTGAGCTATGTACAGTTAGGTTTCCAAATAATAAGCTGCTTTGGAAACCATGTAATAAGTACATCACAAGACCCCTATTAGTACGAGTATTGTATGTAGTATATTATATACACATTTGTATACCATTCATCACTTTAGATTCTAATCGCTATGAAATAGAATACTTATTATATGTTGCGTATAATACTTTTTTTCTATCGCGATTCTATAATATTTGTATTCAATTACACTTAGTGTGTATATGTATACGACCAACGCATATAAAACGCAGAATAATTTATAACAAAATTCAAACGCTAATATAAATACTTTAGAGTAATACAGAAAAATACTATGATTTAAAGAGTATTAAAGTATTGATTTATTATGAATTTTAAATTGAATATTCAACGCGCCTACACAAAAATGTACAAATTTTATGGAATAATTTAAAACAATAAAATGCCATAAAATACAGTTATATTGAATCTAATTTAAGCAGTGGATGAAAGCAGTTCAAGCATGACGCATAGTATATATTGTATGATTACGTATATATTACGTGGGTACCTATAATGTATGTGGTCATATAGGATATAGGTACAACACACATTACATGCTGCTTGAATATTTCACATTTAGCAAACAGAAATGTTATAATAAATAAAAGAAATGGATAAACCATTCAATAAATTACTATAAAATATATCGAGCATAAAACGTTTCAAATATTGTGGTTTTTTTTATAAATCAGTAATGATCGATATCTACTCTGTTTTTGTGTACGGTTAATTTGCAATAGTATTCACATTAAAAAAAACAAAACTATAAATGATTAGTACAGTGAATTTTAGTACATACTTGTTTTGATATATTTTTAAATGTTTCTTTTCTAATAAAAGCGATGTTATATTATTGATCATTAAGCAACGGCAGAATGACAATGAAATATTAATTGATAAATAAAATTATTCAAGCATTTTTTATTTTTAAAATTTGAGTCACTATTAATATTAAGCTTACTATGCGCTAATAATTCATATGGGGAACTACACACTACACATATTATTATAAATATTTAGTACTGTTATTATTTTACCAACAGATGGTTATTGGTTTCTGATTTTAACGTAGTCATAATATATACATTCTGAATTAATCCATTACTTAATTCGCCAAATATAGAATACTATATTACTATATTGTAATTAATTAATTTATTGTATTAATATATACTATATTGTTGTACCTAAGAATAATTTTAATACATATCAAATTTTTAAAAGACAAAAATTATTTTGGGTTATCCAAATAAATTTGACAATCATCATCATTATTTAATCGGTAAAAGAGCAATTTATGTACTGGCTACTTTTCTACGACTTTTGTTTATAAGACACAAGTATTCCTATCAATGATATCTAAGACTACTACAGTATAATATATACTTGAATGTGGCTTTAGATGCGTTAAAGTTTACTGCAAAACTTATTGAACATAAATATTGTGCAACTGAGATAGTTTCATGTTACGGTTGAGCGACAAGAAGACCGTAACGGTGCAAACATTAAGCTCATACATTATCGAGTGTTTTTATTTGTGAGTTACGGCTAAAGATAGTTTGACTATATATGACATTTTTCTGTTCTATTCGAATAAAAAATAAAGAAATACGTGTTTGGGATTTAATTTTCAACTTTTCCAACAAGCAAAAAGTTTAAATTTGATTTTTTCTCTTATAACATATTATGACAATAATAAAAACACTTTGTAGACCTTAAAAGACGAAAAGAAATAATTCTCGTGTTATATTAATTTAAATAGGAGAAATTAACTTAAGTTTAATAAAATGGACGGTTACTGTTTTTGAGAAAAAAAATCTTTGCAAATTAAAAACATTTTGATAACAAATGAATTAATTTTTCAAGAATATGAAAAGACCCATGCATTAAACTCACTAATTGTTAAATTTTTTTATTACAAAATATGCTCGTTGGTTGACAAAAAATAACTAAAGTATTGATCTTAGAAAATTTAAATTTAAATTTAGAAAATGTCTATTAATTCAAAGCTTTTATAAAATTATAAGCGTATAGTCTAGAGTTTCATATTTTAAAAACATTTGCTATTTGTATAAAATATAATTGATGACGAATAAACGACCAGTATTGTACTGTCAGAAAAAAAAATTGTTTAATTATATATTATTCTAATATCCATAAAAGTTATTTTTCAAATGTAAAAATCTAAATAAATTTCTGTTGATGTTTATTATGTTTAATTCATACAAATTTCAAGTACCTACACCGATTGACGTCCAATAAATTACACCATTCATGAATTGTGGTGATATAGAGTATGGAGATAAAACAATCAAACAATTAAGTATAATAAAACAAAATATTATAAAGGGCTTACAAAAAAATAATATCAATGAAGTATGTTTATAGTTTAAAAATAAAAGTTAATGGTAGAATAAGACTTCTTGGTAACAAAAAACCATTTTATGTTGACCTGTTTCATACAGACATTAAATTAAAAAAATATAGAAAAATGATTGAATGAAAAATAATCAAATCTATAATTTAGGTCACGAAATAGGTACCAAGTATTTTATTTTGCATTAAAAAAATACGATTCTGTGTTAATTGAAAAAAACTTAAAGTAGTGGTGGTTTACACTAGCGATCGTTTAAATTTATCTAGAAAAACCATTGTTAACTCTTAATATATCGATAAGTATACTTCCTTGAGGTCAAATTCTTAAAAATAATAAACATGTTTTTAGTTTTTTTTTTAGCTGTATTATACTTAAAAAATATAAAAGTTAATATTTTAAAGTAAAAAGTATAACATCTGGTAGGTATGCTTCATTTTTCCAATTATTTATATTTTAATCCAGAGATAATATGCATTTTTCATATTAGGATATTCATTATTATTTATTATGCAATAGATACTATAAGCCAACAATTTATTGAAAATCGTTTATAATAAAGAGAAATTAAACAACATATGTTTTTTAACCATCAAATAAATTTAAATAGAATTTTTCATGAGATAAAAATTTTTCACGATTTCTGCTTGATTCTTCGATGAATGTGGTTGTTATACTAACGTCATTTAAACATTTAGAATCCTAGCCAAGAAAAATCTCATAAATTTAAAAATATCGATATTGAAGATCATTGAGTTACGAGTTAAGCCTAACCCAAATAATCCTCAAAATGATTTGGGAAGGCTGTCAGATCTTTATATTTATTATATATAGTGCAGTATAAAATGTCAAACATTACCCGGGTATTTTTTTTTTTTAGCTAAAAGCTTATATCTATTATACTTTGACAATTGAGAAGCCAACAGTTTTTTTTATTCAAGGGAGAGAACTAAAATAAACCTTGACACCTTCACATTAGTCTTTGAGAATCCATCAAAACATTAAATCCTAAATGAATCTTAGTTATTATTATTTTATTTTTAGTTTTTCAATTATTAAATATATTAAGGTACCTGTATAGTATATTCTTCGATAAATAGTAAATTAAAAAAAAAAAAAAATACTAAATACTAAATTTATATTGATATGAAATACTTATATGTTCTACTTTGATATTGCGCCAAGCCCTAAGAAAACATAGCATTATAACATATTTTTTTTACTATCTATTAATTAAAATACTAAATATAGAGTATGCGAATTAACTAAATAGAGTACATCATAAATGACATTTTTTTATAGGTTTAATAGCTTTGATTGTATTTAACCATGGTTATGTGAGAAAAGTAGTTAGGTAGAAAGTGCACTTTTTTATCATCGTTAGGGTCTATTACCCATATTATTCCAATATAAATTTAAACAATCTTTATTAAAATATTAGGTATTACACAATCTAGGCTACATCAAAGTTTCAAACTATATTAACATTCAAAATTTATAACTGAATGGTTTATTGGAAAATAAATTCAAAGGAATAATTATTTAATGACTTTATTTGAGTCATACTATATAGTTATTATTAGGTACATAATTAAAATAATTAACTTAATATTTAAATATGATAACTATAGTCTATCTCACGAAAGAAAGGTACCGTTTCGCGCATACCGACTGAATTCTACACTGTTACTGTACCGGGTAGAAGGGAGGTTTTGGTGAGATACGGAGTGGAGGATGCGCGCCTCTGACCGGTTTTTCTTCAAGACGTGGTACCTTTCTTTTGTGAGACAGACTATACATTAAAATGATACCAAAGATTTTATGGTAGCGTCGAAACTTTATTTGTAGTTTAGAAAGTATACATTTTAGTGATACGATTTTTAGAATAAATAACATTAATATAATATGACGTGTAACAATACATGTATCATTAAACATTAACATTTTCGTACAATTAAGTACAAAATTAATAGTCATAATGAATCTAAGTGAAATATTATTATATATTCTCGTCAGTAAATTCGATTAGTAGTTAATTATAATCTAAGTCAATGGAAAACAAATTTATATTACATAATCCAGTTAAGTTTATACAAATATAATGTATTGTTAAAGCTTAAAGGTAATATTACGTACATTTTACTGAACTAAAATGATAATTTAGACTCGTTTGATTTATCGCATTATAATGATTTTAGAATTTATTTTAAATAATATATTTTTCATAGCTTGCGATCAACTACAAAACGGACTTCTTTCTATATTATACTGTGTCATAAACAATACTTATACAAACTAAAATTAAAATTATTGACACTATTAAAATAAATGAAAGTTTATTCAAATATATCTGATCATAGTGTCTTATTTAATTAGATATATTATACTTAATTATATGAAAGTGAGGAACAATTTTTTTAAAATGTTCAATGAATATTTTATAACAAATCCCATTTTGTATTATTTATAAGTAAAAGTATAAACCATTTGTCTGGCTAATTACCTTATAGGTACGTTAAAGACTTGTATTTAAATAATGATAAAACAAAAAAGTATACGCATTATACTGAGATAGAATTTATATTTTATACCAACTATTAGTTATTATTCGATGTAGTAAATTTTTATTAGAAAGTGTTCGATGTGTCTTAATAGTTTTACTGAAATTTTATTACACAGAACAGGTGACTACAATTTAATGATGGAAAATTCTAGAGAGTCCACCATCTGGCATAACCGCTGGCAACACTCAAATGGCTGATGCTAAATTTTAACTATTATTATTTTCTTCAATGACTCGAGTAAGACAAAAAAAGATTACTGCCTTATACCTTGTCAGGGAAAGGGTAAAATTCTTCTTTATCTTCTCAATACCTTTTTTTCGTGATAATGAATAATAATTATTATTATCATTATTATAATAATACTGTAGAACGTAGCATAATGTTGCTAACAATTAGTAAATGAAATATACCAAGTTTTTGACTTAAATTAAAAAAAATAAAACTTTATTGCCTTTGTGCACTGATTAGCTTAATTATTAATCGTTGAAAACTAAAATGTTATAAAAGCCAGATAAGATAAGATATGATTTAAAATAGTCATATATCATTTTGGAGCATTAACATTTCAGCACCAGCATCCAGGTTGTATACTTCATTTAGGTTTTTCAAATTTATAAACATTTTTCTTTACGATAAATAAATAATAAATTATAATAAACTACTTATATTTTATTATTTAACAATCATGATTACTGGTTGTGATGATTTTATATTAAATCACGTAAAATAAATTACGGTGTATTTACACGTGAGGCATTTTATTAGATGGCACTGACCCAAAATGCAACGTACCCTTCTTCGTTGGTAATTGACCTACAATTATCGATATAAAGACCTGTTTATACAATAAATGTGTACATTGAGAATTTTTAGACTATGAATGTTATAATAAGTTATTATATCTCTTCATATATTATTATAAATTATAATATATAGTACAACATCTAAAAATACAATTATGATTTGTAATAAATAAAATTATATACAATAAAACCATATTTAACTTCCTCGCAATAATTCATTAAATTAAATCATTTATTATTGTAAAAAAATGTATGGGTCTTAAATATGAAGACTCAAAGAAATTTTTTTTGCTTATTTTTAACACTGTAATAATTTAATAAGCTGTAATTATGTTTATTTACTAAATTATAAAGTATACCAACGATTTATCAAATTGATCATTCGTTAAATCAAATTAGTCTTGTATATGCATTGAAAATTAGATTGAATATTGATTTTCAATTAAAATGGAAAAAAAAATATCGACTTTCAACTTATTTGTAAATTCTTTTACATCTTTTAAAACTAGAGATATTCTTGATAATATCAGGCAGTTAAGATTAGTACTTATTTATTTCACTTGTTTAGTCACTTGTCTTTCATAATATTTACTCGCTTTTGATACCCATATAATACCCCTAATACTGATTTTGTTTACAATGAACTAAATATTTATATCTTTGTTAAAATGTTTTAAAATTTTTTTGTTATTACTTGTGTATAAATATAAAAATTAATTTTTAATTTATAAATAATTATTAATATTTATTAAATTGTTAAGTTATAAATATATGATACATATTATATATAACATAGACAGTAGACACATTAATTAAATAAGTAAACATTAATTGAATTCTATATTCAAAAAAAATGTTAATATATCTTTGTACCTATAGATGTTATAAATAATTTAGTTGTAAAAACACATTAATGCCATTATGTTATACAAAGATCTAAAAATTAACATTAGCCTTTTTAATAAATATAATCATTCGAAGCATTATACCTTAAAAATAATCTAACTGTCAATATTTTCCTCACAAATTATGCAATTATTAACTTAAGCTTATTACCCGCTGTTACTATATATTTATTATAATTTTTTTCTCATTTACTCTTCAAAATTAAACAATTGTGTATAGAAATTGAAATCATGCAGTAGGTACTACAAACTTAAGTATATTAATTATACTTTCATCATAAGTATAGTTTAAAAGAGATATGCAAAAAACATGCGTAATTTATATTTCTTGTACATTTTTAGTTTTCTTACATAATAAAAAATATAACTGAGTTTGATATTTATACAGACCGTAGGTAATATTTGACATTATTATTGTTATAACTACTTTTTTAAATTGATCTTAAGTTCGGTAACTATGGCCATAAGTTGTTTGTAAGGGGGGGCCTGGGTACTGTTGGTTCGGAACATGTCAGTGAAACGAAGATTTGTCACTAAAAAT